>JAYKTQ010000131.1:0-36872 GCA_036010785.1 Ammospiza maritima maritima
TAGCTTGCAGGCTTCCCAGCCTCTCTGTCAGAATAGATCTGTTTTCTATAGGGCACTTCTCAGTACAGCCAGTAGATTTCAAAGTTTCTGTAGCAAGTGAATGAGGGAAAAAACAACAAAAAATATCCTAGAACTAACATGAACTTTGTTCTTTCTGCAGCTAAGAGTAGAATGGCAAATAAGCGGAAGTGCTTCCAGACACAAGCTAATCAGCCATATACTCTGAAGAATAAGATTTGATTAACCTTAGTATGTGCAGGTACAAAAGTGGCTCTGAAGGTAACTTTATTTTTTCTCTTTCCTTTGAAGTTATAGGGCCAGCTTTTCACTTTAGTTCTGGTCACTATTTCCTATTTTGTATGATCAAGCATACAGTCTATGTAAGGACATTCACAATGCACACAGCTCTTTGAAAGCATAAAATAACTCACCAAACAGTCCAGCCCTGCTAGGGACAGGCACAGTTCTTCTTGTTGACCTGGTCGAGATTAGGAAAAATGAATATAAGGGATTCTAAAGTGTATACTACAGCCAAACACTAACCTTATAATATTTTTGGCATTGTATTTACCTCAAATATTGGGAAATCCATGGGCTGAACTATTAGGTGCCTGAAGGCAGGTAACTGGAGTGTGTTGGGCCTCATACAGGGTTTGGAAAACTGGGACACATGGCCTTTCTTGACTGTCTGTAGACATGACCACACCAAAATACAACAGCAACACCCTAAGCTGCCAACAGAGAAGTAAAAAATTAAAACAGGGAAACAAAAATGGTTCCAGACTCCTCTCTACTATTTTTCTTTGATCTGGGTTAGCAAGAGCATGGCTCAAAATTGTGCCAGACCCAAAAGCCAGCAGCTTTATCCTTCAACTGTGCTAATGCAGAAAGGTTAGCTTTGTTTTCACTCCAAGGCTGGTATAACATGAGTGGCTCATGACTGGTTATGCACTTTCCTGGTTAGACTTTGTCCTAAAGAAAGAAATGCAGCCTCCTATGGTTTTTTGCCTCTTCTAGTCATGAAGGAGCCACATAGTTGGCTCCTGTTGTACTGAGTGGATAACATGAGTGATCATTTAATAAAATATTGAAATGTAAATACTTAGGCACAGTTAGTCACTCAGGTTTCCAGAATAATCACCATCATGGAGGGAATGAACACTGCTCTACACATAAAGCATTCAAAGAAAAAAACATCAGAAAAGATTTCTCTTTTTCAACATCATGCAAATTAGTTTCTTAGCTCTGTAGGGAGGAAGCAGAACCAGCCCTGCGGTTTTTAGGAGAAGAATAATTCCCCTAAATCCTTAACAATACCTCCCTGTGATATTGGCAGGGCTGGTAGAGCCAGTTCAGAATTTGAAAAAACTGTAAGAGGAAATAGATGAAAGTGTTATCTAAAGAAGCTTCTAGATTGGCGGATAAAGTGCAGGTCACTTCTTCCAGAGCTGTTTGTGGGAAAATCTGCACAATTAGCTGCCCCTAGTTCTGTAGTACATTTTGCTAGGAAAAACCAATGCCCCCAAAGTGAAGACCTAGCAGCTTATTTACAGATACACACATTTTGAAATGCATTAGCTGGGATGTCAGACTGCTCTAAAATACTTCAGGAACATGCAGTGGTGCAAACTAAAGATTATTTCCACAGGCTTTCCTATAGTTAAGATTTCTTTGTTTCTTTTCATGGTTCACATCACTCAGTCTTGCCCACTGGGATGCTTCTGCCTTCAGATCCATTGCATCTGGCCAGGTTAGTCTGTTTAACTGCCCCAGAGCCTCTTGCTCTTTTGATGTATGGAACTCTTGCTTCCTTGCATTTCGGGGTCTTTGTGTCCCCATTTATTATCCCTTATTCTCTTCTGGTTTGCTCCTCAAGCAGGGGAATACACCCAGCATGTGCCACTCCGATGACTTCAAATCCCTTTTCCTATGCTTTCCTTCCCTGTTCTTTACTTCTTCCCAGGGAAAATTGTACATATCAGTCATGTCCTTTTCACCTTCCTAGGGATGGCAAATATTTCTTTCTGTTGAGTTTCCCAGTTCTCATGTTACCTATTCATATTGAACATAAACTGCTCCATGTTTGCAGTCCACATTTTTGTTCCAGCTCCCACCAAAATTTTTATTTATTTTTCAACTTCCTAGTAAATAACGAACTACTTTACACTGTTCTGGGAAAAAAGACTAAAAATTGGACTGTAATTGTTCACAAGAAAAAATGTAAAGAGATGATTCTTTGATCTAACCAGCACAGGACTGGCAATATCCAGTGGATAGCACTTGAACAGAAAAAGATACCCATCCCCCACCTCCTCCAAAAAACCCCAAACCCTACAACAACACTAAAGAACAAAAAAACTCCATCAAAATAAAACCATCAAAACAAAAATTATATTGGCACTAGTAAACTCCATAGCGCTGGCACTTTTTCTTCACCTTTTTTTTCCTCCACCTCCTTCTCCTCCTACTCCACTTTATCCTTATCCTTCTTTTTTGTTTAACACCCATTATAATCCATGAAGAATTAACTCAAAGCCTCATGAACTAATTTTGTGTTCCACAGAAAATTGTGCTGCATGACTACAAAGACTGTCTACATCATAAGCAATGAAAAGTTTTTTAACAGAGTGTGATTTAAATCGCTGTCAGGAATGGTTTCTTTGACTATTACAAGACATTTTAGGGCTGGAGGGCTACTGAAGTGATGTAAAGCTCTTTGTGTCCCTCCTCTAAAACAGGGCTTTTCCCCAAAACCCATTTACAGGCCTAATCAAGTGGGAAAAAAAACCCCCCAAAAAAAAAACAAACCAACAAGCCAAACCAAACCAAACCAAACCAAACCAAACCAAACCAAACCAAACCAAACCAAACCAACCAACTGAAAAAAAAAAAAGGCAAACAAACAAAAATAAAATGAGGCAGATTTATTCTCTTTCCCTTTTGTACTGATTATGGTAACTTGTTTTTTGAGACAACCCACATAATAATGGGAAACAAATATCTAAACTTGGGTTAACTTCTATATTTATGCACTTTTTATTAATGTTAATAGATCGAGGTATATATCAATATTGGTTGAGGATCTCAGCTATATGTCAGGATCATGTGTGTGTACATCTAGAGGAGAGTACACTGTTCATTCCAAGTCTAACTTTTCACATGTTACTCCCTCTGAGGCAAAAGAAGCCACCTTAATTAAAAATATTTAGACAAAATTAATTATTTTTAAATTAAAAATATTAAAAATATTAAGACTAATTAAAAATATTTAGACAAAAATATTATTAAATTTCCCCTAAATAGGGAGCTCAAAATTGAGATGGAATCAGCCCAGCAGAAGAGAATAGGTGAAGAACTGAGAGGAAGTAGACAGATACTCCTTTCCTCCTGCCTGTGTGGTTAAGGATTGTCAGGGATAGCAAATAATTGTCTGTTTTGCAAGGAGTGAATAAAACAAAAATCTTACAGAAATTTTGTTTTCTTCATTTGCTTGTCATTCCTACTCAATAAGGAATATTATCGTTCAAAACTTTATCACTCTTGCAGCATTCCTGCTAAGCTCTCTGCCTCTGCCTACAAATTTCCTCTTCAGTTTTTATCATTGTAACTTCTGATTTTCCTTCAAAAGTGCCTTCAATGACTTGGTTTCAATGGCTAGACATTTTTTTAACTGCAACATATTTATTCCTTTGCAGTCAGAGAGGAATTTTCCTAGCTCGCAAAGCCCTGGACCAAAGATCTCAATTTTTGGGTGGCTATGGTTGATCTAGGTTTTTGTCCAAAGCTCAGAAATAAATATTGCCTTTGCTTCAGATATGGATGATAAATAACTGTTCCATTTATTAAGATTTCTTGGACATTGTAGCCTTTGTATTCCTTCAATGTGGATATTTGTTTGTAGCACAGGATATGAGAAAAAGCAAGAAATTCAGGGGGGTTTAATGAACTAAATGAAATTTGGTATTTATTTCAAGTTTCTTTTAAAGCCAATGACTAGCCAATTCTCATGATCTTTTTATGTTTCACAGTATTAAGGACTTTGATCAAAGGTTAAAAGCTCAAAAGTATGCCAGTTATAAAAATAAATGGAGATATATAGTTGTGAATCCTGAAAACACAGCTGGCATTTATATTGAGAATCTGAGTAGTCCATTGTTAAAAATTCAAATGTACTTCCTCAGTAAAAGATCGATTCTATCTAAATAATTTCTGATAGTAGCTCGTAAGTTCTTGAAGACCTCCAGTGATGAAAAGCCTTCAGCTTTCCTTTACTAATAGTCCCAAAACTTGATTATCATTATCAAAGGGATTTACCTTTTTTCTTTATTTTTTTTATGTCATAAAAATTTCTGTCCCCTTTTATTCTCTGTGATAAACAGTTTCCCTCCTCCTTAGAGTTTACCATTACAGTTAAGTGTTTACTGCTTCTGTGTCTTCTCTCACTGCCTGTATGTTCATACAAAATGAAGCCAAAAGGTGCTGCAAATAAGAATAATTTCAGAAAGAGTTTTCTAATGTAAATAAATATTCAGTGTTTTCTCCTACCTCAACCAGATTTTCCTGCAAAAAATAGTTTTGTTTATGAATGATGTATTATAAACCCCAGCACATTCAGCTATTTCTTCTCCCTTTCCAGATTTTCGTGCAATAAACAAAAGGTCCCAAATAAATAATTAACAAAAATTGACTTATTTATAATCAGAAATGTTTGGCCACCAGATGGTCCAAAGTATATCTTCATGTAATGGGATCTAGAGTACGATTTTAACTCTGCGGGAACAAACAGCAGAGTATTAATAAAATGTCAATTAGTTTAATTTAGTCTCATATCTATTGAATATATATATTGGCACCTACATGGTTTTAATTTCATTTTAGGATTCCAGCTGCTATTGAAAGCAGAAAACTTTTAAACAAGTAAATTAAAAAAATTTACAAAGACAAATAAATATGTCAAAGGATAGAAAGAAATAATTTTAAATGAAGCTGACAAGAAACTTCACTGGTAATATAAAACTTTTTTTGTATCTGCATTGTTAATGTACTTGATTGTTTTGTCTCTGACATTAAAGTGTTGTATTAATCAAAAAATAAATTTCATTATCAATATGATCTTGAAATTTTCCTAAAGTCAATTTTTCTCTCCCTCCCTACTCTCTGTTTGCAGACTCCTAGAATTTTTTGATCCATGGACATATTTTTGTATAGCTCATACTTAGCTGGCTCCTCTGAAATACACTATTAAATCCTACACTGAAAGTCACTGGTTTATATAGTGTCCTGAGTGACACTTTTCTTAAAAGAATCTCAAAGAAATTCAACAATTATAATAAACTCAATGTGAGTTTATCCCAGGATTGTATTTGGCCTCTTTCAAACACAAGAGCCAGGCTGAGAATGGGTGATGAGGGAAAATGTATCAAACTGAAATTAATTTCCATTGTTGTACTGGATCTGTCTGGTATGAAATAACTTTCTTCACACACTCTATATTTCTGTGTTTGGGATTTCTGACTAAAGTAATGCTGGCAACACATCACTGTGTCAAAGCTTCCCTGATTCTTACTCTGCCCCCTTGCAATGACCAGCCTGGGAGTGAGCCAGAGGTTGGGACAGCTGATCCAAACTAACCACAGGTTGGTATTCCTCACCACATAGCACCTCATGCTCAGCAATAAAAACTGGACAGAGCGTGTGGGTTGTTGTATAAGTCAGCTGCTGCTTGGAGACAGGGCATCATTGTTGTTGTGGGATATGGCAATTGCTTACCACTTGGGTTTTCCCCTCTTGCCTTCTCTAGAATCTTGAATGTGTTTTATTGGTTTTGCTGCTCGTATTTTCTCCTCCATCCTGCTGGGGACAGGTGTGAGGGAGAATCTGGGTGGGTGCTTAGTTTCTGGCTGTGGTCCACCCACCACAGGTGTTCATCAGTTGCAGCAAGGGCTGCAAAGTCCCTCTGGGAAGGGAGCCAGTGTTTGATGATTAGACAGGGCTGAGCTCAAAGTTATTGGAAATGTAATATAGCTTACCTGAGTCCACTGGGTTATATGCCCCTGCAGCATTAATGTTAAGTGATACATATTGAGTTGCAGGGACCTTTTGTTGTCTAATACATGCTGGCTGTCACAATCTACAGACTGGGCCTGATAAAGCCACATTGCTGCTAGGAAGGGCCAATATGGTCATGCTTGATGTAGGACCAAGCTCTTGTATGTTGTGTTCTGTACGTGCCTCCTTTGGTCAGAGCTCATGGCACATGGGTCTCATTTTAGGGCTTGAGATAACCTGGGATTTGTTCCACACAAGTTCCAAAATTTGCACTGTTCTCCACTCTCACTGAGGTGCAAAAAATGACTGTGTAAATGGTGACTGAACTCTGAGCAAAGAATAATCTCAGATTTGTGCTTAAATCACAATGTGGTCTTTAAAGTTAAAACTAGGAATGCCTACACAAGTAGATGTCAGAAATTAATGCATTAAAGAAAAAACAATAAGACTGTATTTCAGGATTACTTAGCTTTATGTCCATGCTGCAGAATGAAGTTCAAGCCCTGCACACTTCTCCAAAAGTTCAGCAAAGAGCATCCACTAGAGTGTCCTTTGCAGGAAACCACCCACACTTCAACTTAACGCTCTGTGCCAGAAGAATTTAACCCCCTGTCCTTGTAGTGGATGTTAGAGTTATGTCAATAACCCTCTCTTGCCAGGCTCCATCTTTTTTTTTTTTTATTTTAATACTTTTCTGTGAGGACAAAATACACAATTTCACACAATTTGGCTATATTAATTTCCTTCAGGGAAGGATGAAGTACTAGGGTGAACACAGCTTCTGCTACATTATCTGAGGCAAAGCATGCCCAGTACATAGGGAGATGATAACAGAAAGGACTTGGTTCCCTTTATTCCCTCCAACTCTTTTCCCAAGAAGAAAATCAGTCCTCTCTATCAAGCACACTGTGCTTTTGGAACACCAGGCCTCTCAATTTAATTTTTTTTTCCTTGTAACTGATGTACTTTATCTCTAGATGAAAAACCACATGCTTGTACTCTTATTAAACCCTATATTCATATTTTTTCAGAACCCAGATTTTCTTGCAGTAGGGCATTGCACTGGAATTCCTAATGTCACTAAACTCCTGTGTCTATTCTTGGGACAGTTTTGGTTTTTTTTTTTTTTTTTTTTTCCTATGATCTGGACACTGCTTACTTTTCTGCTGAAAGGTAAATTAACATTTTCACTGACAAGTGGATCATGGTGGCCTACTTCAATTACTCTTTGTAGGATGTTCCAATGCAGAACAGAGTTCCTTTGCAGCTGGCATTGCAGAAACACGCAGCAAAGGATGGTGCTTGCTCTGAAGAGTTTACAATATAAATAGAAAACAGAGTGGTGAGGGAAATCTTGCTCAGAGACTTGCCTAAAGTCACACTGCAGGGAAGAGCTGGGAATAGTATCTAGGTCTCCTGATTCCCCCAAGTCTGTTTCTTTATTTACTAGGCCATGTTGTCTCCCTCCATTTAATTCCCTTCTCTTTTTCTTTATTCTACTGGATAAGATTTGTCAGCACAGGTTCCTGTATGCAAAAAAGTCTCATTCATTTAAGTGGGAAAAAGACCCCAGAAAATCAACCCCCTGGAAAAACACCCCTTCCAACTGATTTGTTACAGTGCTCTTTGAATACAGCAAGCATTCAAAAGGGAAACACTATTCATGACTTGGTCTTTAGCATATTTTTATGGGGAATTTGAATGCATTTTTGCTCATCATCTTTGAAGGAGTGGCAAGTTTAGGATGGGATGCAGCATGACCTCTATGGGAAGTATGGACATGTATATTTACTAGGTACTTGTCATCCCGAAGATAAAGGAAATTAGTTTCATTGGGATGAAAGGAGAATAAAAATAGATGCCTTTCAATATCTCTTATTATTACTTTTAATTTCAGGGTTGAGAAACATCAGTTTGAAGAATTTTCCTCAAGTGCAAACCTAATTGCTCTGGTATCTCCAGATGTCGCCTGAAATTGCTGTTAAACTCTGCTGTAAGACTAAATTTATATATTTATTTATTGCAAAATAAAATTATATTTAAACAGAATTAAGTAAAATTATTAGGTCAAAAAACACATGCTTGACTAATGGGCATTCCTCATAATTCCCATGACTTTTCTGCTTGTTTAACTATCTGTACTAAAGCAAATAAGTACCACATTCAAGACCGGGTTGTTATATAAACTGTGGATCTTGTAGAGTAGTGAGAACATATGGCTGCAAATTGAGCTTCTTGGGTTCTCCTCACTAGAAAGGTTTTTGCTGATGATTTTGGTAGAGGATGTTTAATGTGACAGTTTTAATACATTCAATAAATCCGCAATCCTTTTGTGATATTTTCCTTTATTTCTTCTGAATTTTGGGCAAGCAGAAGCCTGAATGTAACCAAACCAACTTCAGAGTGTTGTTCTTAAACTACAGGTGCTGAGCACACTTGTAAAGAGGCTTGTGCTAGCAATGAGCTTCCTTCCCATTTGACACATGTGCCACAGTCTCCAAGAGAGGGTCCATAAACCCCATGGAATGCTTTATCCCTATAATGCCTCATCCCTATATAATAATAGGGAATACTTCTCTTGAGTATTCAGATATTTCTCTCATATTTTCTCATATATTTGTGAGAAAAAAACAGGGAGTTACTCTGGTGGGAATGCCTGCTTACTGATCAGAAAAATGATTTCACAGCTATCTCATTAGATCTCTGAATTCAGTCCTGTGCCTTCCCTCAGATTAGCAGAGCTACCTAGAACAAGTCAGCTTCCCAGTCACATGGCATTTCTGTTCACCCTGTTGCAAAACAGGGAATAACAACCACCCTTTGCCTTGTCTGATTAAAAAGCAAGTTCTGCAGGCAAGATAGGATTCTTTATTATGCATATGAACAACATCTGGCCTAGTGTGCCAGGTGCACAAATAATTTATTTATGTAATTAGTTAAAAACGTGAGCTAAACTGTGATAACAAATCCATGTAGACACTCTTAGTCCTGGATGAATACAAGGTAAGTAGGGTAAAGTCTTTCTTTTAAAAGCCTAGTGCATATTACCTCATATTTGCTACAGGGTAAATACACGAGAGCTGTCCCAGCTGAGCTGACACAGGAACATTTGTTGCTCCTTCATATTCACGTGTTTGAGCCATCACACACATGACTTTTAATGCTTTCTGATAAGGTAAGGGATATTAGTTGCACTGGACTTAACTTTGGAGGATAACCCAAACCTCTTGTTTAGGCAATGTCTGTTATTGCTCCTGGAATACTCCACTGGAAAAAAAAAAAAGCGAGAAATCAAGTTATCCAGAGGACCTTTTGCTCCCTGATTAACTAAATGTAAACCAAATGGAAAGAAATTTGGGAAACTAAGAGCTGAAATTAAGTACAATGACTGCTTTTTGTGAACTGGTAAATGGATACATGTTAATTTATCTCCTGGTGTAGAGCACGGTCAAGCAGGTTATTTCAGACCATCTGTGCTTTGCATTAACTTGTTTGTCTTCAAATTGGAATGGAACAGGAGAGATGAGCTTTTACATCCAGCTGCAGCGCTCAACTGGGATCTAGAAAACAACTTAATTATCCAGAGATTATGGTACCTGCTATGTTTCAGCTCAGAGATAGAGTTACTCTAGGTAAAGCACACAACAGAACTGGTTGAACCAAGGGTCAGGCAAGCCCAGGACAACACAAAACTGTGCAGAACTGGTATGATTTTCCATACATATAGTAGAATAATTAACCATATAATGTCAGATACCTCTGCATCAAATTCTGCTTTAAGGTACATGATATAAATTTAGGAAAAAAACCTAAATTTTACTAGATTCACATCAGCAAAATGGTTGATGTATGACATCAACCACCAGGGCATAGCAGGAGCAGTAAATACTTGCTCTCATTCTAGAAACCCAGTTATAGCAGATACTTGCTACATGTAATGTTTCTCCCCCTTTATATTCCCTATTTCAGGTTAAGTACACATTTAATGAAATTGAATCATTATTTTTCACTTCTTTCTCCCCCTGTGTATCAATCTGTAAGGTAGCAGCAGTTTTTTCTTTGTTTTTTTCCCTTGTGTTTTCTTTTTCTTTTAGTTGTTTTGTCAGCCAACATTAAGTGGGACTGACTTTTCTTTGTATCTTTACTGACAAATCTATATTAGTAACAACATCAATACTGTATTAAACCTGAACTATGGGAATAATTTGTAATCACACTAAAATTAGTAATGTCGCTTATCACGTGGCAAGACACAGGGTAGAGAAGTAGAACTACCATTAGCTTGGGTTATTATTACCTTATTAAGGCCATTTAAATAGGCTGTAATTCTGGGAATTTAAAGGTCATTTTGATTTATTCAGTTTAGTTTTTTATGTGTTTAGAAAACTAATTAAAGAACAAACAGCATGGCTATATCATTTTTAATGGCAAATATGTGTGAAGGGGCTGCCTATTCTGAAACCCAACAGAAAAATGAATATTGTTACAATTTTCAAGATTGAACATTATTTCCTCTTAAAAATTATTATTTTTCTATTGCATTAAATAATTTCCATCCAATTTTGCTCTTAATATTTTTAAAGAGATTTCCTACAAATATTTCTCCCTAGGCTTGGAAGACTCAGTGACCTCTAGTTTGTCTAAGCTTTCAGAAGAATGACCAAAACAAATAAACACAGGGAAAAATAATATTCTCTGAAATGGCCTTTAATCCCCATGAATGACCTACAATTTGTTCACAAAGTAACGCTTGTCAATTGTTTAATTTTTCCGCAAAACCTTATGCTATGATGGCAATTCTTCACTGCCTACTAAATGATGTGCTTAAACTTTAAAAAAAAGCTTGCTTAAAAAAACCCTCTTGAATGCCTTCAGCTTCAAGAGTTTTGAGCAACTTAAAAATGTAAGGCAGCTTTAAATGCTTTGTTGAATAGATATCCTTACTCTTTTTTTACTATTCTTCAGAACTGGACTGCAGCTGTTTAACCCAGCTCTGATTTGAATCCTTCTATAAGATTGATGGTGACAAATTTTGATCCACAGGGCCCAGGACATGGCTGCGTGGTGTGACTGTTTGCAGGTGGGGGAAGAGCATTGCAGACAGGTAAAAGTTATGGGTGACATTTCTATATAATGCATACAGAATTCTGAAAGGATTAAGTGTAGCCATGACAAGAAAATTAACACTGTGATTTTAGATAAAACACTGTGATTTTCCTTTTGACCACCAAGGGCAAAATGTGCCTGTTGCTCCAGATCAAGCCTCACCTACAATGTACAAAAAAATTCCAAGACGTTTTACAGCCTCACAAGTCAAAGTCACATGAATGCTACTTTTTTACCACACAGGCATTGATATGAAGTATTCCTCTCCAAAGAATCCAAGTGACAAATAAAGAGTTTATTAATGCTGTAATTTCCTAATAAGGAGAATCTCCTACAACATCAATCAACTTTTTAATTCTGTAGTTTTGGTTTAAAACTAGATTTATCCATCTGAAAATGTTTCCCAAAGTCTGTGGAGCTCTGTGGTATTTAAAGGTCATGCATCTCTTTCAAAAACAAGAAAAAATAATAATTCAAGATCCAATATTTCATTCAAAGAACAACAAAAATAAAGGTATAATTCTAAATTTTAGAGGTTATCCCATTGTTGAGTTAATTGACCTTTCACTTAACTGTAAGGAATTCTAAAAGAATAATAGATATTAAGGGTAAAAATTATGGGTTTTATTCAATCCAATCCATTTTACTTTAAAGATGCCTAGTCAATACTAAATATGAGCCCACTGATTGCATAACACCTGGTGCAAACTTGGTCAAATACTCTCGTTAACCTCCCTTTCATTCTGGAAAGGGAGAACCAAAGGCAGCCTCCATGCTGAGAGAAATGGAGTGTGTGGGAAAGACCTCAAGATCTTTTCATCCAAATGGCATTCCAAGCATTGAGTCAAGTTGAACGCCTGACTCCATTCTACTTTTTCCAGAGAGAGAATACCTGTTACTAAAACAAGTCTTATTCAGTGTCTTATCTAGAACATAGTGCTCTTTCACAGCTCAGTATTCTGCCTCTAGTGCCAGACATAATTGGCAGGGGAGAAGTCGATGCCACTTGTGCATCACCAGCAGCACTTCCCACAAACTTGGGTGATGTCACTGCAGCTCTTATTCAGAAAACAACTTTCCCAGCTTGTCCAGGGAGTACTGACAAGGTTATTACCAGAGGCAGGTTGCTAGAGGCTGCAGCTGACAACAAAAATGAGGATATGTGAACGTTAATATCCAAAGAGACAGCTACCTGCTGGAAGCACTTGCCTGGAAGAGGTGCTGGGACTGTATAAATATAACCCTCTCTTTGTCTCATCCCAGGAAGTTTTGAGGCCAACCCAAATCTTCAATAGCTGGTATCTAACAGGTAACAACAGGAATCGTCCTTTTGTTATTGTGCTGTAAATAAATGTTCCATGTGGAAACTTGTTTAACCCTGGCTGTGGCTTCCATCTCTGCTTATATGCAAGACTTCCACCACAAATCAATCCTTACATTGTAATGGCACTCACTTGACAAGGAGTGTTTGGCTTAGCGCACGGCTGCTATTTGTTCTGTGTGCAACATCACAGAGGGGTGTGATGTGTGAGAAAACCAGGCAGAGAAGCTCACTGATGTGCACCAAGGACAGAGAGAGCTGGCTCTGCAACAGGGTGGTTGGTTGGAGGGCTCAGTTGCCCTCAGTGCTTTGTGACACATTGAATGTCAGTGAAGATTTTTTAAAAAACAATAAAAAACCCAATGAAGATTATTAAAAAAAAAAAAAAAAACAATAAAAAATAGAGATGATCTCTTCTGAATGTATCTCTTGTAAATACTATTCATTAGTCTGTTCTTTGATGACGTGCCTCTGATTTTATTTGTTTGGACATTTGCATTTCCCAATTAATGGGTTAAGGGTAAGATTACACACTTGGAGAGCTATGGGCACACAGATTTGGCTGCTGTCTTCAGAATATCTTAGAGCACTGCCCTAAAAAATGCTGTGTGCAGAAGCTTTCCTGACCCAGCAGGCACTACCCTAGCTTACATTTCCCTGAAGCATTGTCTCTCTAATGCTTCTTGCTTGATCTGACAAGTGGAGGAGCAAAGAGAAGAGGAGAAAATTCCTGCCTGGAAAAGTGGAGTCCACCACCCAACTGGTTCATCCCCAAACTGGCAGTGCAGATGAGTACTCCCACCTCTGCTCCTCAGTGGGTCTGCTATCTCTAGATGACCTAGAGAGGAGCAGTAAAGGTTTTGCAGCAACCTGGAGTCAAAGGCTGGGAGAGTTCCTGCTCTCTCTGCTAGTTTAGGATAAAGACATTTAGAGAGCAGTACTTAAACAAAATTTAATTTAATTTTTATTATTTCTTTAGTCCACTTTTAGATTTTTTTGTTTAATTTAGTTATTTAGTTTTATATGACTCTTAGCATGAAGCTGGACTCCATTGCTTGACCTTGGAGCTTTTTGTACTCTGAGTTTAATTGAGGAAGTGCAGAGCTCCAGAAATTCTTACCCTGGCCTTGGGCTTGCTCATGCAACAAAAGACTTTGAAGTGCAGAGGAAAATTAGGTAAGATATGGAGAGTAATGGCTCAATGCTCACTTTGCCTACAAATATATTCTTAAATAAAAGGGAAGAAGCAGAGCATATAGCTTAATAATCTTCTCTGTTAAAACTTTTAGGCCAGCTTCTCTGCCTAGTCACAAGGAATTCTGAGCCTTTCTAGCTCCTGTTTACATCCAGGTACAACATCAGTGTTGTTCCTTCTTACAGACTCAGATTCAGCTGCACATCCACTGTGTAGGAATTTCCTAACATGAGAGATGAAAACTGAGCTAGCTCTCAGCTGACACCTCTAAGAAACCTGGAGTACAGGTATAAGGCCTGCTCTTTATGAGGTGATCTTCTTGGAAATAGATATTTTTTTTTTTAATTTTCTTTTTGCACAGGTTTCAAAATAAAAGGGAAAAAAAGTGGGAAAAACAAAAATAACAAGCAAAAAAAACAAAAGGAAAGAGAAGAAAGAGAGAGAGGAAGAGTAAGAAAGAGAGAGAGGAAGGAAGTGGGGAAGGAAGGAAGGAAAGAGAAAGAGAGAAAGAGAGAAAGAGAGAAAGAGAGAAAGAGAGAAAGAGAGAAAGAGAGAAAGAGAGAAAGAGAGAAAGAGAGAAAGAAAGAAAGAAAGAAAGAAAGAAAGAAAGAAAGAAAGAAAGAAAGAAAGAAAGAAAGAAAGAAAGAAAGAAAGAAAGAAAGAGAAAGAAAGAGAAAAAGAAAAAAAAAGAGAAAAAGAGAAAAAAAGAGAAAAAGAGAAAAAGAGAAAAAGAGAAAAAAAGAGAAAAAGAGAAAACACTCTAGAAACAAGACTGGAATCAGTAGAACAATACTACCTTCAGGTAGTGATGTCAAAGACGGCCCAAATAAGAAGTGTTTTCAGAGGGCAGAACCTCTTCTCCAGTCTTCTTCTCTGACCACATTCCATCTCTGATGTGAAACTATGGAGTGTGCCAGTTGCCTCTGCTCTTTCATTGTCTAGGCTTGATTACTTTCCTCCATCAGAACCAGGCTTAGGGCTGCCTCTGATCATAGCTGACTTGAAGCAGGTGACATCTGATCGTAGAGAATATCAGGACTCTTTTTCTGAGATTTTAAGAGACACCTCCAGATATGCTTACAATTTTCAGGTTTTTTACCTGTG
This sequence comes from Ammospiza maritima maritima, assembly GCA_036010785.1. Lineage (NCBI taxonomy): Eukaryota > Metazoa > Chordata > Aves > Passeriformes > Passerellidae > Ammospiza > Ammospiza maritima. The sequence goes on from JAYKTQ010000131.1 coordinate 14,775, forward strand.
GCTAGAATTGAAAGCAAAAAAAAAAAAAAAAAACCAAAAAAAACCAACAAAACAAAACAACCAAACCAGTGTGTTTCAGTATGACTTGACCAAGCTAGCTTCAAACTATGGATTGCTCGGCTGGTCTTGCACTGGCATTAGACTTTAAGCAGCACGGCAGAACAGCTAAAAAACTGTGTTAATACATCTCCCCCTCATCCAGGAAAATCAGAGGACAGAGAGGATAAGCACCCATCTATCTGCAAGATTCACTCTGTCATGAGCTGGACTTTCTTAATGTGTAATGAAATTAATTAAAACCTCTCCCTTCCCCCAGTATTGGTTAAATATTATGACTCACCTGGTTGCCTTCTGAGCATAATAAAACTTGGCAGGATTGGAGAAGGGGGGAGATGCAGAGGAAGGAGGGGATGTGAGATGTTTCTTCCTGTATCTGGCTTTTCACTGCAAAGTCACATTCTGTCATGTTACATACACACCAAAATATTTAGAAATACACAGGGCAAAGATCAGCTTGCAAGTGTGAGTTCATGAACTCTGCCAGTGCACAGATCTCTCTGCCAGAGCAGCACAGCATCCTAGAGGCAAGTCAAATGAAAACAGTCAGAATAATACAGGCAGGTAACAGAAAAGGCAATTGTACCGCCAGGACCAATCCTGAACAAAATATATTTTGTCATATATTGAGACCTTGACAAAAGGAAGCCTTCAAGGTTACCACCCGAGTTGACTTAATTTTTTTTTTATCTACCTTTTTATTTATTATTTTTCTTTAAAGGAGAAAGAGTGTTTAATTATCAGTTCTCAAGCAAACAGTGGTTCGGCAAAATGTCAGGTCTCCAGCTGAGACGCCACCAGTTTGTGCTTGGGATTGTGTGCCAGGCGGCTGCATGGACAGGCGAAGACCTCCGACTGCTCGCTGAATGAATTTCTACTCGTGCCTCTCGACATTGATTGAAAGCGAAGGCTGCTGTTGGAACCCTCAGGCTGTCTGAAGAAATCCATCCCTCCCCATGCTAGATCCGTGATGAGTGTAACTCCAGCTTCAAGAGAGACCGGGTGAAGTGGAGGGAATTTAACCCTTCTGGACCCTGGAAGCAGAGTGCTGTCAATGGTTTGGGCTGATAAAGAAAAAGAAGAGAAAGGGAAGAGAACAATGAAAGAAGAGGCAAATGAAATATTTTTCCCCTATGTTTATCCCCCCCTTCTTCTTTTGTACAAAAGACATCAGCACAATATTGTAAGATATTCTTCTCTTTTCTAAGCTTAGCTTCTGTGAATACATTTTACTATCCAAAACCAGAAAGAAAGGCAAGAAAAAAACCCATGAATTTGGCATGAAGAATTAACTGCAACCTTCTCCAAAGGAAGGCAACTTGAGCTAGATATACATTGGTGCAAATACATCTTAGAGCTCTCTATGATAGTATTGCCCGAACTGTTTGTACTCTTTGTACTCTCCAAGATTAAAATTTGTGTATTTTTTGGCTGTGCATTCCATTTGCAAAAAAACCAAATTTGAGTTATATGGCATACCTCTGGGTTAATTTCTGATCAAACAGATACATCAGATTACAGAGGAGTAAAATCGGTGTTCTCCCATTAGTGTCACTATTTCATTCCTTGGAGGAATGTAGCCCGCAAAAAAAAACCAAAAAGATTTTAAAACAAATCAGGCATTTTGATTCACTTTTATCAGACTCTGCACAATTTCTCCTACAACTTATTAATTCACATTTTATTTTTCATACAAGGAATGAATTGCTATGAGAGCCAAAAGAGCCTGAAATCCACATTGAAAAATTAGTTAAGTGTTGTCCTTCTTGCCTTGACTTTCGCTTCCTTCCAACACTTCCTTCCTTCCTCCCTTCCTTCCTTCTGACACTTCCTTCCGACACTTCCTTCCTTCCTTCCTTCCTTCCTTCCTTCCTTCCTTCCTTCCTTCCTTCCTTCCTTCCTTCCTTCCTTCCTTCCTTCCTTCCTTCCTTCCTTCCTTCCTTCCTTCCTTCCTTCCTTCCTTCCTTCCTTCCGACACTTCCTTCCGACACTTCCTTCCTTCCTTCCGACACTTCCTTCCTTCCTTCCGACACTTCCTTCCTTCCTTCCTTCCTTCCTTCCTTCCTTCCTTCCTTCCTTCCTTCCTTCCTTCCTTCCTTCCTTCCTTCCTTCCTTCCTTCCTTCCTTCCTTCCTTCCTTCCTTCCATCCGACACTTCCTTCCTTCCTTCCTTCCTTCCTTCCTTCCTTCCTTCCTTCCTTCCTTCCTTCCTTCCTTCCTTCCTTCCTTCCTTCCTTCCTTCCTTCCTTCCTTCCTTCCTTCCTTCCTTCCTTCCTTCCTTCCTTCCTCCCTTCCTCCCTTCCTCCCTTAATTCCTTCCTTCCTTCCTTCCTTCCTTCCTTCCTTCCTTCCTTCCTTCCTTCCTTCCTTCCTTCCTTCCTTCCTTCCTTCCTTCCTTCCTTCCTTCCTTCCTTCCTTCCTTCCTTCCTTCCCACACTTCCTTCCCACACTTCCTTCCCACACTTCCTTCCCACACTTCCTTCCGACACTTCCTTCCTTCCGACACTTCCTTCCTTCCGACACTTCCTTCCTTCCGACACTTCCAACACTTCCTTCCGACACTTCCTTCCGACACTTCCTTCCTTCCGACACTTCCTTCCTTCCGACACTTCCTTCCTTCCGACACTTCCTTCCTTCCGACACTTCCAACACTTCCTTCCGATACTTCCTTCCTTCCCTCTGACACTTTCTTCCGACACTTCCTTCCGACACTTCCTTCCGACAATTCCTTCCTTCATTCCGACGCTTCCTTCCTTCCTTCCGACACTTCCTTCCTTCCTTCCTTCCTTCCTTCCTTCCTTGCGACACTTCCTTCCTTCCTTCCTTCCGACACTTCCTTCCTTCCGACACTTCCTTCCGACACTTCCTTCCTTCCTTCCTTCCTTCCTTCCTTCCTTCCTTCCTTCCTTCCTTCCTTCCTTCCTTCCTTCCTTCCGACACTTCCTTCCGACACTTCCTTCCGACACTTCCTTCCGACACTTCCGTCCTTCCTTCCGACACTTCCTTCCTTCCTTCCGACACTTCCTTCCGACACTTCCTTCCGACACTTCCTTCCGACACTTCCTTCCTTCCTTCCGACACTTCCTTCCTTCCTTCCTTCCTTCCTTCCTTCCTTCCTTCCTTCCTTCCTTCCTTCCTTCCTTCCTTCCTTCCTTCCTTCCTTCCTTCCGACACTTCCTTCCTTCCGACACTTCCTTCCTTCCGACACTTCCTTCCTTCCGACACTTCCTTCCTTCCTTCCTTCCGACACTTCCTTCCTTCCGACACTTCCTTCCTTCCTTCCTTCCTTCTGACACTTTCTTCCGACACTTCCTTCCGACACTTCCTTCCGACACCTCCTTCCGACAGTTCCTTCCGACACTTCCTTCCGACACTTCCTTCCTTCCTTCCGACACTTCCTTCCTTCCGACACATCCTTCCTTCCTTCCAACACTTCCTTCGGACAATTCCTTCCTTCCTTCTGAAACTTCCTTCCGACACTTCCTTCCGACAATTCCTTCCTTCCTTCCTTCCTTCCTTCCTTCCTTCCTTCCTTCCTTCCTTCCTTCCTTCCGACACTTCCTTCCTTCCGACACTTCCTACCGACACATCCTTCCGACACTTCCTTCCTTCCGACACTTCATTCCGACACTTCCTTCCTTCCTTCCTTTCGACACTTCCTTCCGACACTTCCTTCCGACACTTCCTTCCTTCCTTCTGACACTTCCTTCTGACACTTCCTTCCGACACTTCCTTCCGACACTTCCTTCCGACACTTTCTTCCGACACTTCCTATCTTCCTTCCGACACTTCCTTCCTTCCTTCCTTCCTTCCTTCCTTCCTTCCTTCCTTCCTTCCGACACTTCATTACTTCTGACACTTCCTTCCTTCCTTCCAACAATTCCTTCCAACACTTCCTTCCTTTCTTCTGACACTTCCTTCCGACACTTCCTTCTGACACTTCCTTCAGACAATTCCCTCCTTCCTTCCTTCCTTCCTTCCTTCCTTCCGACACTTCCTTCCTTCCGACACTTCCTTCCTTCCTTCCAACACTTCCATCAGACACTTCCTAAGGACACTTCCTTCCTTCCTTGTTTCCGACACTTCCTTCCTTGTTTCCGACACTTCCTTCCTTCCTTCCGACACTTCCTTCCTTCCTTCCTTCCTTCCTTCCTTCCTTCCTTCCTTCCTGCCTTCCTGCCTTCCTTCCTTCCTTCCTTCCGACACTTCCTTCCTTCCTTCCGACACTTCCTTCCTTCCTTCCTTCCTTCCTTCCTTCCTTCCTTCCTTCCTTCCTTCCTTCCTTCCTTCCTTCCTTCCTTCCTTCCTTCCTTCCTTCCATCCTTCCTTCCTTCCTTCCTTCCTTCCGACACTTCCTTCCTTCCTTCCGACACTTCCTTCCGACACTTCCTTCCGACACTTCCTTCCGACACTTCCTTCCGACACTTCCTTCCGACACTTCCGACACTTCCTTCCGACACTTCCGACACTTCCTTCGGACACTTCCGACACTTCCTTCCGACACTTCCGTCCGACACTTCCTTCCGACACTTCCTTCCAACTCTTCCTTCCTTCCTTCCGACACTTCCTTCCTTCCTTCCTTCCTTCCTTCCTTCCTTCCTTCCTTCCTTCCTTCCTTCCTTCCTTCCTTCCTTCCTTCCTTCCGACACTTCCTTCCTTCCGACACTTCCTTCCTTCCGACACTTCCTTCCTTCCTTCCTTCCAACACTTCCTTCCGATACTTCCTTCCTTCCTTCCGACAATTCCTTCCGACACCTCCTTCCGACACTTCCTTCCGACACTTCCTTCCGACAATTCCTTCCTTCCTTCCTTTCGACACTTCCTTCCGACACTTCCTTCCGAAACTAACTTCCTTCCTTCCAACACTTCCTTCCTTCCTACCTTTCTTCCTTCCTTCCGACACTTCCTTCATTCCGACACTTCTTTCCTTCCTTCCAACATTTCCTTCCAACATTTCCTTCCTTTCTTCTGACACTTCCTTCCGACACTTCCTTCCGACACTTCCTTCCGACACTTCCGACACTTCCTTCCGACACTTCCGTCCTTCCTTCCGACACTTCCTTCCCTCCTTCCGACACTTCCTTCCGACACTTCCTTCCGACACTTCCTTCCTTCCTTCCTATACTTCCTTCCTTCCTTCCTTCCTTCCTTCCTTCCTTCCTTCCTTCCTTCCTTCCTTCCTTCCTTCCTTCCTTCCTTCCTTCATTCCTTCCTTCCTTCCTTCCTTCCGATACTTCATTCCGACACTTCCTTCCTTCCTTCCTTCCGACACTTCCTTCCTTCCGACAATTCCTTCCTTCCTTCCTTCTGACACTTTCTTCCGACACTTCCTTCCGACACTTCCTTCCGACACCTCCTTCCGACAGTTCCTTCCGACACTTCCTTCCGACACTTCCTTCCTTCCTTCCGACACTTCCTTCCTTCCGACACATCCTTCCTTCCTTCCAACACTTCCTTCGGACAATTCCTTCCTTCCTTCTGAAACTTCCTTCCGACAATTCCTTCCGACAATTCCTTCCTTCCTTCCTTCCTTCCTTCCTTCCTTCCTTCCTTCCTTCCTTCCGACACTTCCTTCCTTCCGACACTTCCTACCGACACATCCTTCCGACAATTCCTTCCTTCCGACACTTCCTTCCGACACTTCCTTCCGACAATTCCTTCCTTCCTTCCTTCCTTCCTTCCTTCCTTCCTTCCTTCCTTCCTTCCGACACTTCCTTCCTTCCGACACTTCCTACCGACACATCCTTCCGACACTTCCTTCCTTCCGACACTTCATTCCGACACTTCCTTCCTTCCTTCCTTTCGACACTTCCTTCCGACACTTCCTTCCGACACTTCCTTCCTTCCTTCTGACACTTCCTTCTGACACTTCCTTCCGACACTTCCTTCCGACACTTCCTTCCGACACTTTCTTCCGACACTTCCTATCTTCCTTCCGACACTTCCTTCCTTCCTTCCTTCCTTCCTTCCGACACTTCATTACTTCTGACACTTCCTTCCTTCCTTCCAACACTTCCTTCCAACACTTCCTTCCTTCCTTCTGACACTTCCTTCCGACACTTCCTTCTGACACTTCCTTCAGACAATTCCCTCCTTCCTTCCTTCCTTCCTTCCTTCCGACACTTCCTTCCTTCCGACACTTCCTTCCTTCCAACACTTCCTTCAGACACTTCCTAAGGACACTTCCTTCCTTCCTTGTTTCCGACACTTCCTTCCTTGTTTCCGACACTTCCTTCCTTCCTTCCGACACTTCCTTCCTTCCTTCCTTCCTTCCTTCCTTCCTTCCTTCCTTCCTTCCTTCCTTCCTTCCGACACTTCCTTCCTTCCTTCCTTCCTTCCTTCCTTCCTTCCTTCCTTCCTTCCTTCCTTCCTTCCTTCCTTCCTTCCTTCCTTCCTTCCTTCCGACACTTCCTTCCGACACTTCCTTCCTTCCTTCCGACACTTCCTTCCGACACTTCCTTCCGACACTTCCTTCCGACACTTCCGACACTTCCTTGCGACACTTCCGACACTTCCTTCCGACACCTCCGTCCGACACTTCCTTCCGACACTTCCTTCCAACTCTTCCTTCCTTCCTTCCGACACTTCCTTCCTTCCTTCCTTCCTTCCTTCCTTCCTTCCTTCCTTCCTTCCTTCCTTCCTTCCTTCCTTCCTTCCTTCCTTCCTTCCTTCCTTCCTTCCTTCCTTCATTCCTTCCTTCCTTCCTTCCTTCCTTCCGACACTTCCTTCCTTCCGATACTTCATTCCGACACTTCCTTCCTTCCTTCCTTCCGACACTTCCTTCCTTCCGACAATTCCTTCCTTCCTTCCTTCTGACACTTTCTTCCGACACTTCCTTCCGACACTTCCTTCCGACACCTCCTTCCGACAGTTCCTTCCGACACTTCCTTCCGACACTTCCTTCCTTCCTTCCGACACTTCCTTCCTTCCGACACATCCTTCCTTCCTTCCAACACTTCCTTCGGACAATTCCTTCCTTCCTTCTGAAACTTCCTTCCGACAATTCCTTCCGACAATTCCTTCCTTCCTTCCTTCCTTCCTTCCTTCCTTCCTTCCTTCCTTCCGACACTTCCTTCCTTCCGACACTTCCTACCGACACATCCTTCCGACAATTCCTTCCTTCCGACACTTCCTTCCGACACTTCCTTCCGACAATTCCTTCCTTCCTTCCTTCCTTCCTTCCTTCCTTCCTTCCTTCCTTCCGACACTTCCTTCCTTCCGACACTTCCTACCGACACATCCTTCCGACACTTCCTTCCTTCCGACACTTCATTCCGACACTTCCTTCCTTCCTTCCTTTCGACACTTCCTTCCGACACTTCCTTCCGACACTTCCTTCCTTCCTTCTGACACTTCCTTCTGACACTTCCTTCCGACACTTCCTTCCGACACTTCCTTCCGACACTTTCTTCCGACACTTCCTATCTTCCTTCCGACACTTCCTTCCTTCCTTCCTTCCTTCCTTCCGACACTTCATTACTTCTGACACTTCCTTCCTTCCTTCCAACACTTCCTTCCAACACTTCCTTCCTTCCTTCTGACACTTCCTTCCGACACTTCCTTCTGACACTTCCTTCAGACAATTCCCTCCTTCCTTCCTTCCTTCCTTCCTTCCGACACTTCCTTCCTTCCGACACTTCCTTCCTTCCTTCCAACACTTCCTTCAGACACTTCCTAAGGACACTTCCTTCCTTCCTTGTTTCCGACACTTCCTTCCTTGTTTCCGACACTTCCTTCCTTCCTTCCGACACTTCCTTCCTTCCTTCCTTCCTTCCTTCCTTCCTTCCTTCCTTCCTTCCTTCCTTCCTTCCTTCCTTCCGACACTTCCTTCCTTCCTTCCTTCCTTCCTTCCTTCCTTCCTTCCTTCCTTCCTTCCTTCCTTCCTTCCTTCCTTCCTTCCTTCCTTCCTTCCGACACTTCCTTCCGACACTTCCTTCCTTCCTTCCGACACTTCCTTCCGACACTTCCTTCCGACACTTCCTTCCGACACTTCCGACACTTCCTTCCGACACTTCCGACACTTCCTTCCGACACCTCCGTCCGACACTTCCTTCCGACACTTCCTTCCAACTCTTCCTTCCTTCCTTCCGACACTTCCTTCCTTCCTTCCTTCCTTCCTTCCTTCCTTCCTTCCTTCCTTCCTTCCTTCCTTCCTTCCTTCCTTCCTTCCTTCCTTCCTCCCTTCCTTCCTTCCTTCCTTCCTTCCTTCCTTCCTTCCTTCCTTCCTTCCTTCCTTCCGACACTTCCTTCCTTCCGACACTTCCTTCCTTCCGACACTTCCTTCCTTCCTTCCTTCCAACACTTCCTTCCGATACTTCCTTCCTTCCTTCCGACAATTCCTTCCGACACCTCCTTCCGACAATTCCTTCCGACAATTCCTTCCTTCCTTCCTTTCGACACTTCCTTCCGACACTTCCTTCCGAAACTAACTTCCTTCCTTCCAACACTTCCTTCCTTCCTACCTTTCTTCCTTCCTTCCGACACTTCCTTCCTTCCGACACTTCTTTCCTTCCTTCCAACATTTCCTTCCAACATTTCCTTCCTTTCTTCTGACACTTCCTTCCGACACTTCCTTCCGACACTTCCTTCCGACACTTCCGACACTTCCTTCCGACACTTCCGTCCTTCCTTCCGACACTTCCTTCCCTCCTTCCGACACTTCCTTCCGACACTTCCTTCCGACACTTCCTTCCTTCCTTCCTATACTTCCTTCCTTCCTTCCTTCCTTCCTTCCTTCCTTCCTTCCTTCCTTCCTTCCTTCCTTCCTTCCTTCCTTCCTTCCGACACTTCCTTCCTTCCTTCCTTCCGACACTTCCTTCCTTCCTTCCTTCCGACACTTCCTTCCTTCCGACACTTCCTTCCTTCCGACACTTCCTTCCTTCCTTCATTCCGACACTTCCTTCCTTCCGACACTTCCTTCCTTCCTTCCTTCTGACACTTTCTTCCGACACTTCCTTCCGACACTTCCTTCCGACACCTCCTTCCGACAGTTCCTTCCGACACTTCCTTCCGACACTTCCTTCCTTCCTTCCGACACTTCCTTCCTTCCGACACATCCTTCCTTCCTTCCAACACTTCCTTCGGACAATTCCTACTTCCTTCCGACAATTCCTTCCGACAATTCCTTCCTTCCCTCCTTCCTTCCTTCCTTCCTTCCTTCCTTCCTTCCTTCCGACACTTCCTTCCTTCCGACACTTCCTACCGACACATCCTTCCGACACTTCCTTCCTTCCGACACTTCCTTCCGACACTTCCTTCCTTCCGACACTTCCTTCCGACACTTCCTTCCTTCCTTCTGACACTTCCTTCTGACACTTCCTCCCGACACTTCCTTCCGACACTTCCTTCCGCCACTTTCTTCCGACACTTCCTATCTTCCTTCCGACACTTCCTTCCTTCCTTCCTTCCTTCCGACACTTCATTACTTCTGACACTTCCTTCCTTCCTTCCAACACTTCCTTCCAACACTTCCTTCCTTCCTTCTGACACTTCCTTCCGACACTTCCTTCTGACACTTCCTTCAGACAATTCCCTCCTTCCTTCCATCCTTCCTTCCTTCCGACACTTCCTTCCTTCCGACACTTCCTTCCTTCCTTCCAACACTTCCTTCAGACACTTCCTAAGGACACTTCCTTCCTTCCTTGTTTCCGACACTTCCTTCCTTCCTTCCAACACTTCCTTCGGACAATTCCTTCCTTCCTTCTGAAACTTCCTTCCGACAATTCCTTCCGACACTTCCTTCCTTCCTTCCTTCCTTCCTTCCTTCCTTCCTTCCTTCCTTCCGACACATCCTTCCGACAATTCCTTCCTTCCGACACTTCCTTCCGACACTTCCTTCGGACAATTCCTTCCTTCCTTCCTTCCTTCCTTCCTTCCTTCCTTCCTTCCTTCCTTCCTTCCTTCCTTCCGACACTTCCTTCCGACACTTCCTTCCTTCCGACACTTCCTACCGACACATCCTTCCGACACTTCCTTCCTTCCGACACTTCATTCCGACACTTCCTTCCTTCCTTCCTTTCGACACTTCCTTCCGACATTTCCTTCCGACACTTCCTTCCTTCCTTCTGACACTTCCTTCTGACACTTCCTTCCGACACTTCCTTCCGACACTTCCTTCCGACACTTTCTTCCGACACTTCCTATCTTCCTTCCGACACTTCCTTCCTTCCTTCCTTCCTTCCGACACTTCATTACTTCTGACACTTCCTTCCTTCCTTCCAACACTTCCTTCCAACACTTCCTTCCTTCCTTCTGACACTTCCTTCCAACACTTCCTTCTGACACTTCCTTCAGACAATTCCCTCCTTCCTTCCTTCCTTCCTTCCTTCCTTCCGACACTTCCTTCCTTCCGACACTTCCTTCCTTCATCCTCCTCATCCAACACTTCCTTCAGACACTTCCTAAGGACACTTCCTTCCTCTGTTTCCGACACTTCCTTCCTTGTTTCCGACACTTCCTTCCTTCCTTCCGACACTTCCTTCCTTCCTTCCTTCCTTCCTTCCTTCCTTCCTTCCTTCCTTCCTTCCGACACTTCCTTCCTTCCGACACTTCCTACCGACACATCCTTCCGACACTTCCTTCCTTCCGACACTTCCTTCCGACACTTCCTTCCTTCCTTCTGACACTTCCTTCTGACACTTCCTCCCGACACTTCCTTTCGACACTTCCTTCCGACACTTCCGTCCGAAACTAACTTCCTTCCTTCCTTCCTTCCTTCCTTCCTTCCTTCCTTCCTTCCTTCCTTCCGACACTTCCTTCCGACACTTCCTTCCTTCCTTCCGACACTTCCTTCCGACACTTCCTTCCGACACTTCCTTCCGACACTTCCGACACTTCCTTCCGACACTTCCGACACTTCCTTCCGACACCTCCGTCCGACACTTCCTTCCGACACTTCCTTCCAACTCTTCCTTCCTTCCTTCCGACACTTCCTTCCTTCCTTCCTTCCTTCCTTCCTTCCTTCCTTCCTTCCTTCCTTCCTTCCTTCCTTCCTTCCTTCCTTCCTTCCTTCCTTCCTTCCTTCCTCCCTTCCTTCCTTCCTTCCTTCCTTCCTTCCTTCCTTCCTTCCTTCCGACACTTCCTTCCTTCCGACACTTCCTTCCTTCCGACACTTCCTTCCTTCCTTCCTTCCAACACTTCCTTCCGATACTTCCTTCCTTCCTTCCGACAATTCCTTCCGACACCTCCTTCCGACAATTCCTTCCGACAATTCCTTCCTTCCTTCCTTTCGACACTTCCTTCCGACACTTCCTTCCGAAACTAACTTCCTTCCTTCCAACACTTCCTTCCTTCCTACCTTTCTTCCTTCCTTCCGACACTTCCTTCCTTCCGACACTTCTTTCCTTCCTTCCAACATTTCCTTCCAACATTTCCTTCCTTTCTTCTGACACTTCCTTCCGACACTTCCTTCCGACACTTCCTTCCGACACTTCCGACACTTCCTTCCGACACTTCCGTCCTTCCTTCCGACACTTCCTTCCCTCCTTCCGACACTTCCTTCCGACACTTCCTTCCGACACTTCCTTCCTTCCTTCCTATACTTCCTTCCTTCCTTCCTTCCTTCCTTCCTTCCTTCCTTCCTTCCTTCCTTCCTTCCTTCCTTCCTTCCTTCCTTCCTTCCTTCCGACACTTCCTTCCTTCCTTCCTTCCGACACTTCCTTCCTTCCTTCCTTCCGACACTTCCTTCCTTCCGACACTTCCTTCCTTCCGACACTTCCTTCCTTCCTTCATTCCGACACTTCCTTCCTTCCGACACTTCCTTCCTTCCTTCCTTCTGACACTTTCTTCCGACACTTCCTTCCGACACTTCCTTCCGACACCTCCTTCCGACAGTTCCTTCCGACACTTCCTTCCGACACTTCCTTCCTTCCTTCCGACACTTCCTTCCTTCCGACACATCCTTCCTTCCTTCCAACACTTCCTTCGGACAATTCCTTCCTTCCTTCTGAAACTTCCTTCCGACAATTCCTTCCGACAATTCCTTCCTTCCCTCCTTCCTTCCTTCCTTCCTTCCTTCCTTCCTTCCTTCCGACACTTCCTTCCTTCCGACACTTCCTACCGACACATCCTTCCGACACTTCCTTCCTTCCGACACTTCCTTCCGACACTTCCTTCCTTCCGACACTTCCTTCCGACACTTCCTTCCTTCCTTCTGACACTTCCTTCTGACACTTCCTCCCGACACTTCCTTCCGACACTTCCTTCCGCCACTTTCTTCCGACACTTCCTATCTTCCTTCCGACACTTCCTTCCTTCCTTCCTTCCTTCCGACACTTCATTACTTCTGACACTTCCTTCCTTCCTTCCAACACTTCCTTCCAACACTTCCTTCCTTCCTTCTGACACTTCCTTCCGACACTTCCTTCTGACACTTCCTTCAGACAATTCCCTCCTTCCTTCCATCCTTCCTTCCTTCCGACACTTCCTTCCTTCCGACACTTCCTTCCTTCCTTCCAACACTTCCTTCAGACACTTCCTAAGGACACTTCCTTCCTTCCTTGTTTCCGACACTTCCTTCCTTCCTTCCAACACTTCCTTCGGACAATTCCTTCCTTCCTTCTGAAACTTCCTTCCGACAATTCCTTCCGACACTTCCTTCCTTCCTTCCTTCCTTCCTTCCTTCCTTCCTTCCTTCCTTCCTTCCTTCCTTCCTTCCGACACATCCTTCCGACAATTCCTTCCTTCCGACACTTCCTTCCGACACTTCCTTCGGACAATTCCTTCCTTCCTTCCTTCCTTCCTTCCTTCCTTCCTTCCTTCCTTCCTTCCTTCCTTCCTTCCTTCCGACACTTCCTTCCGACACTTCCTTCCTTCCGACACTTCCTACCGACACATCCTTCCGACACTTCCTTCCTTCCGACACTTCATTCCGACACTTCCTTCCTTCCTTCCTTTCGACACTTCCTTCCGACATTTCCTTCCGACACTTCCTTCCTTCCTTCTGACACTTCCTTCTGACACTTCCTTCCGACACTTCCTTCCGACACTTCCTTCCGACACTTTCTTCCGACACTTCCTATCTTCCTTCCGACACTTCCTTCCTTCCTTCCTTCCTTCCGACACTTCATTACTTCTGACACTTCCTTCCTTCCTTCCAACACTTCCTTCCAACACTTCCTTCCTTCCTTCTGACACTTCCTTCCAACACTTCCTTCTGACACTTCCTTCAGACAATTCCCTCCTTCCTTCCTTCCTTCCTTCCTTCCGACACTTCCTTCCTTCCGACACTTCCTTCCTTCCTTCCAACACTTCCTTCAGACACTTCCTAAGGACACTTCCTTCCTTCCTTGTTTCCGACACTTCCTTCCTTGTTTCCGACACTTCCTTCCTTCCTTCCGACACTTCCTTCCTTCCTTCCTTCCTTCCTTCCTTCCTTCCTTCCTTCCTTCCTTCCGACACTTCCTTCCTTCCGACACTTCCTACCGACACATCCTTCCGACACTTCCTTCCTTCCGACACTTCCTTCCGACACTTCCTTCCTTCCTTCTGACACTTCCTTCTGACACTTCCTCCCGACACTTCCTTCCGACACTTCCTTCCGCCACTTTCTTCCGACACTTCCTATCTTCCTTCCGACACTTCCTTCCTTCCTTCCTTCCTTCCTTCCTTCCGACACTTCATTACTTCTGACACTTCCTTCCTTCCTTCCAACACTTCCTTCCAACACTTCCTTCCTTCCTTCTGACACTTCCTTCCGACACTTCCTTCTGACACTTCCTTCAGACAATTCCCTCCTTCCTTCCATCCTTCCTTCCGACACTTCCTTCCTTCCGACACTTCCTTCCTTCCTACCGACACTTCCTTCCTTCCTTCCGACACTTCCTTCCTTCCTTCCGACACTTCCTTCCTTCCTTCCTTCCTTCCTTCCTTCCTTCCTTCCTTCCTTCCTTCCTTCCTTCCTTCCTTCCTTCCATCCTTCCTTCCTTCCTTCCTTCCGACACTTCCTTCCTTCCTTCCGACACTTCCTTCCGACACTTCCTTCCGACACTTCCTTCCGACACTTCCTTCCGACACTTCCTTCCGACACTTCCGACACTTCCTTCCGACACTTCCGACACTTCCTTCCGACACTTCCGTCCGACACTTCCTTCCGACACTTCCTTCCAACTCTTCCTTCCTTCCTTCCGACACTTCCTTCCTTCCTTCCGACGCTTCCTTCCTTCCTTCCTTCCTTCCTTCCTTCCTTCCTTCCTTCCTTCCTTCCTTCCTTCCTTCCTTCCTTCCTTCCTTCCTTCCTTCCGACACTTCCTTCCTTCCTTCCTTCCGACACTTCCTTCCTTCCTTCCTTCCTTCCTTCCTTCCTTCCTTCCTTCCTTCCTTCCTTCCTTCCTTCCTTCCTTCCTTCCTTCCTTCCTTCCGACACATCCTTCCGACACTTCCTTCCATCCTTCCTTCCTTCCTTCTTTCCTTCCTTCCCTCCTTCCTTCCTCCCTTCCTTCCTCCCTTCCTTCCTTCCTTCCTTCCTTCCTTCCTTCCTTCCTTCCTTCCTTCCTTCCTTCCTTCCTTCTTTCCTTCCTTCCTTCCTTCCTTCCTTCCTTCCTTCCTTCCTTCCTTCCTTCCATCCTTCCTTCCTTCCGACACTTCCTTCCTTCCTTCCGACACTTCCTTCCGACACTTCCTTCCGAAAATTCCTTCCGACACTTCCTTCCGACACTTCCGACACTTCCTTCCGACACTTCCGACACTCTTTCCGACACTTCCGACACTTCCTTCCGACACTTCCGTCCGACACTTCCTTCCGACACTTCCTTCCAACTCTTCCTTCCTTCCTTCCTTCCGACACTTCCTTCCTTCCTTCCTTCCTTCCTTCCTTCCTTCCTTCCTTCCTTCCTTCCTTCCTTCCTTCCGACACTTCCTTCCTTCCGACACTTCCTTCCTTCCTTCCTTCCAACACTTCCTTCCGATACTTCCTTCCTTCCTTCCGACAATTCCTTCCGACACCTCCTTCCGACACTTCCTTCCGACACTTCCTTCCGACACTTCCTTCCTTCCGACACTTCCTTCCTTCCGACACTTCCTTCCTTCCGACACTTCCTTCCTTCCGACACTTCCAACACTTCCTTCCGATACTTCCTTCCTTCCCTCTGACACTTTCTTCCGACACTTCCTTCCGACACTTCCTTCCAACAATTCCTTCCTTCATTCCGACGCTTCCTTCCTTCCTTCCGACGCTTCCTTCCTTCCTTCCTTCCTTCCTTCCTTCCTTCCTTCCTTGCGACACTTCCTTCCTTCCGACACTTCCTTCCTTCCTTCCTTCCTTCCTTCCTTCCTTCCTTCCTTCCTTCCTTCCTTCCTTCCTTCCTTCCTTCCTTTCTTCCGACACTTCCTTCCTTCCGACACTTCCTTCCTTCCTTCCTTCCTTCCTTCCTTCCTTCCTTCCTTCCTTCCTTCCTTCCGACACTTCCTTCCTTCCTTCCTTCCTTCCTTCCTTCCTTCCTTCCTTCCGACACTTCCTTCCGACACTTCCTTCCGACACTTCCTTCCGACACTTCCTTCCTTCCGACAATTCCTTCCGACACTTCCTTCCTTCCTTCCTTCCTTCCTTCCTTCTGACACTTCCTTCCGACACTTCCTTCCGACACTTCCTTCCGACACTTCCGACACTTCCTTCCGACACTTCCGTCCTTCCTTCCGACACTTCCTTCCTTCCTTCCGACACTTCCTTCCGACACTTCCTTCCGACACTTCCTTCCGACACTTCCTTCCTTCCTTCCGACACTTCCTTCCTTCCTTCCTTCCTTCCTTCCTTCCTTCCTTCCTTCCTTCCTTCCGACACATCCTTCCTTCCTTCCAACACTTCCTTCGGACAATTCCTTCCTTCCTTCTGAAACTTCCTTCCGACACTTCCTTACGACAATTCCTTCCTTCCTTCCTTCCTTCCTTCCTTACTTCCTTCCGACACTTCCTTCCTTCCGACACTTCCTACCGACACATCCTTCCGACACTTCCTTCCTTCCGACACTTCATTCCGACACTTCCTTCCTTTCTTCCTTTCGACACTTCCTTCCGACACTTCCTTCCGACACTTCCTTCCTTCCTTCTGACACTTCCTTCTGACACTTCCTTCCGACACTTCCTTCCGACTCTTCCTTCCGACTTATTCTTCCGACACTTCCTATCTTCCTTCCGACACTTCCTTCCTTCCTTCCTTCCTTCCGACACTTCATTACTTCTGACACTTCCTTCCTTCCTTCCAACACTTCCTTCCAACACTTCCTTCCTTCCTTCTGACACTTCCTTCCGACACTTCCTTCTGACACTTCCTTCAGACAATTCCCTCCTTCCTTCCTTCCTTCCTTCCTTCCGACACTTCCTTCCTTCCGACACTTCCTTCCTTCCTTCCAACACTTCCTTCAGACACTTCCTAAGGACACTTCCTTCCTTCCTTGTTTCCGACACTTCCTTCCTTCCTTCCTTCCTTCCTTCCTTCCTTCCTTCCTTCCTTCCTTCCTTCCTTCCTTCCGACACTTCCTTCCGACACTTCCTTCCGACACTTCCTTCCGACACTTCCTTCCTTCCTTCCGACACTCCCTTCCGACACTTCCTTCCTTCCTTCCTTCCTTCCTTCCTTCCTTCCTTCCTTCCTTCCTTCCTTCCTTCCTTCCTTCCTTCCGACACTTCCTTCCTTCCTTCCTTCCTTCCTTCCTTCCTTCCTTCCTTCCTTCCTTCCTTCCTTCCTTCCTTCCTTCCTTCCTTCCGACACATCCTTCCTTCCTTCCAACACTTCCTTCGGACAATTCCTTCCTTCCTTCTGAAACTTCCTTCCGACACTTCCTTCCGACGATTCCTTCCTTCCTTCCTTCCTTCCTTCCTTCCTTCCTTCCTTCCGACACTTCCTTCCTTCCGACACTTCCTACCGACACATCCTTCCGACACTTCCTTCCTTCCGACACTTCATTCCGACACTTCCTTCCTTCCTTCCTTTCGACACTTCCTTCCGACACTTCCTTCTGACAATTCCTTCCGACACTTCCTTCCGACACTTCCTTCCGACATATTCTTCCGACACTTCCTATCTTCCTTCCGACACTTCCTTCCTTCCTTCCTTCCTTCCTTCCTTCCTTCCTTCCTTCCTTCCGACACTTCATTACTTCTGACACTTCCTTCCTTCCTTCCAACACTTCCTTCCAACACTTCCTTCCTTCCTTCTGACACTTCCTTCCAACACTTCCTTCTGACACTTCCTTCAGACAATTCCCTCCTTCCTTCCTTCCTTCCTTCCTTCCTTCCGACACTTCCTTCCTTCCGACACTTCCTTCCTTCCTTCCAACACTTCCTTCAGACACTTCCTAAGGACACTTCCTTCCTTCCTTGTTTCCGACACTTCCTTCCTTCCTTCCTTCCTTCCTTCCTTCCTTCCTTCCTTCCTTCCTTCCTTCCTTCCTTCCTTCCTTCCTTCCTTCCTTCCTTCCTTCCTTCCGACACTTCCTTCCTTCCTTCCGACACTTCCTTCCGACACTTCCTTCCGACACTTCCTTCCGACATATTCTTCCGACACTTCCTACCTTCCTTCCGACACTTCCTTCCGACACTTCCTTCCTTCCGACACTTCATTACTTCTGACACTTCCTTCCTTCCTTCCAACACTTCCTTCCAACACTTCCTTCCTTCCTTCTGACACTTCCTTCCGACACTTCCTTCTGACACTTCCTTCAGACAATTCCCTCCTTCCTTCCTTCCTTCCTTCCTTCCTTCCTTCCGACACTTCCTTCCTTCCGACACTTCCTTCCTTCCTTCCAACACTTCCTTCAGACACTTCCTAAGGACACTTCCTTCTTTCCTTGTTTCCGACACTTCCTTCCTTCCGACACTTCCTTCCTTCCTTCCTTCCTTCCTTCCTTCCTTCCTTCCTTCCTTCCTTCCTTCCTTCCTTCCTTCCTTCCTTCCTTCCTTCCTTCCGACACTTCCTTCCTTCCGACACTTCCTTCCTTCCTTCCTTCCGACACTTCCTTCCGACACTTCCTTCCGACACTTCCTTCCGACACTTCCTTCCGACACTTCCGACACTTCCTTCCGACACTTCCGACACTTCCTTCCGACACTTCCGTCCGACACTTCCTTCCGACACTTCCTTCCAACTCTTCCTTCCTTCCTTCCGACACTTCCTTCCTTCCTTCCTTCCTTCCTTCCTTCCTTCCTTCCTTCCTTCCGACACTTCCTTCCTTCCGACACTTCCTTCCTTCCTTCCTTCCAACACTTCCTTCCGATACTTCCTTCCTTCCTTCCGACAATTCCTTCCGACACCTCCTTCCGACACTTCCTTCCGACACTTCCTTCCGACACTTCCTTCCTTCCTTCCTTTCGACACTTCCTTCCGACACTTCCTTCCGTAACTAACTTCCTTCCTTCCAACACTTCCTTCCTTCCTATCATTCTTCCTTCCTTCGGACACTTCCTTCATTCCGACACTTCTTTCCTTCCTTCCAACATTTCCTTCCAACATTTCCTTCCTTTCTTCTGACACTTCCTTCCGACACTTCCTTCCGACACTTCCTTCCGACACTTCCGACACTTCCTTCCGACACTTCCGTCCTTCCTTCCGACACTTCCTTCCCTCCTTCCGACACTTCATTCCGACACTTCCTTCCGACACTTCCTTCCTTCCTTCCTATACTTCCTTCCTTCCTTCCTTCCTTCCTTCCTTCCTTCCTTCCTTCCTTCCTTCCTTCCTTCCTTCCTTCCTTCCTTCCTTCCTTCCTTCATTCCTTCCTTCCTTCCTTCCTTCCGACACTTCCTTCCTTCCGATACTTCATTCCGACACTTCCTTCCTTCCTTCCTTCCGACACTTCCTTCCTTCCGACACTTCCTTCCTTCCTTCCTTCTGACACTTTCTTCCGACACTTCCTTCCGACACTTCCTTCCGACACCTCCTTCCGACAGTTCCTTCCGACACTTCCTTCCGACACTTCCTTCCTTCCTTCCGACACTTCCTTCCTTCCGACACATCCTTCCTTCCTTCCAACACTTCCTTCGGACAATTCCTTCCTTCCTTCTGAAACTTCCTTCCGACAATTCCTTCCGACAATTCCTTCCGACAATTCCTTCCTTCCTTCCTTCCTTCCTTCCTTCCTTCCTTCCTTCCTTCCTTCCTTCCTTCCTTCCTTCCTTCCTTCCGACACTTCCTACCGACACATCCTTCCGACAATTCCTTCCTTCCGACACTTCCTTCCGACACTTCCTTCCGACAATTCCTTCCTTCCTTCCTTCCTTCCTTCCTTCCTTCCTTCCGACACTTCCTTCCTTCCGACACTTCCTACCGACACATCCTTCCGACACTTCCTTCCTTCCGACACTTCATTCCGACACTTCCTTCCTTCCTTCCTTTCGACACTTCCTTCCGACACTTCCTTCCGACACTTCCTTCCTTCCTTCTGACACTTCCTTCTGACACTTCCTTCCGACACTTCCTTCCGACACTTCCTTCCGACACTTTCTTCCGACACTTCCTATCTTCCTTCCGACACTTCCTTCCTTCCTTCCTTCCTTCCTTCCGACACTTCATTACTTCTGACACTTCCTTCCTTCCTTCCAACACTTCCTTCCAACACTTCCTTCCTTCCTTCTGACACTTCCTTCCGACACTTCCTTCTGACACTTCCTTCAGACAATTCCCTCCTTCCTTCCTTCCTTCCTTCCTTCCGACACTTCCTTCCTTCCGACACTTCCTTCCTTCCTTCCAACACTTCCTTCAGACACTTCCTAAGGACACTTCCTTCCTTCCTTGTCTCCGACACTTCCTTCCTTGTTTCCGACACTTCCTTCCTTCCTTCCGACACTTACTTCCTTCCTTCCTTCCTTCCTTCCTTCCTTCCTTCCTTCCTTCCTTCCTTCCTTCCGACACTTCCTTCCTTCCTTCCTTCCTTCCTTCCTTCCTTCCTTCCTTCCTTCCTTCCTTCCTTCCTTCCTTCCTTCCTTCCTTCCTTCCTTCCGACACTTCCTTCCGACACTTCCTTCCTTCCTTCCGACACTTCCTTCCGACACTTTCTTCCGACACTTCCTTCCGACACTTCCGACACTTCCTTCCGACACTTCCGACACTTCCTTCCGACACCTCCGTCCGACACTTCCTTCCGACACTTCCTTCCAACTCTTCCTTCCTTCCTTCCGACACTTCCTTCCTTCCTTCCTTCCTTCCTTCCTTCCTTCCTTCCTTCCTTCCTTCCTTCCTTCCTTCCTTCCTTCCTTCCTTCCTTCCTTCCTTCCTTCCTTCCGACACTTCCTTCCTTCCGACACTTCCTTCCTTCCGACACTTCCTTCCTTCCTTCCTTCCAACACTTCCTTCCGATACTTCCTTCCTTCCTTCCGACAATTCCTTCCGACACCTCCTTCCGACACTTCCTTCCGACACTTCCTTCCGACAATTCCTTCCTTCCTTCCTTTCGACACTTCCTTCCGACACTTCCTTCCGAAACTAACTTCCTTCCTTCCAACACTTCCTTCCTTCCTACCTTTCTTCCTTCCTTCCGACACTTCCTTCCTTCCGACACTTCTTTCCTTCCTTCCAACATTTCCTTCCAACATTTCCTTCCTTTCTTCTGACACTTCCTTCCGACACTTCCTTCCGACACTTCCTTCCGACACTTCCGACACTTCCTTCCGACACTTCCGTCCTTCCTTCCGACACTTCCTTCCCTCCTTCCGACACTTCCTTCCGACACTTCCTTCCGACACTTCCTTCCTTCCTTCCTATACTTCCTTCCTTCCTTCCTTCCTTCCTTCCTTCCTTCCTTCCTTCCTTCCTTCCTTCCTTCCTTCCTTCCTTCCTTCCGACACTTCCTTCCTTCCTTCCTTCCGACACTTCCTTCCTTCCTTCCTTCCGACACTTCCTTCCTTCCGACACTTCCTTCCTTCCGACACTTCCTTCCTTCCTTCATTCCGACACTTCCTTCCTTCCGACACTTCCTTCCTTCCTTCCTTCTGACACTTTCTTCCGACACTTCCTTCCGACACTTCCTTCCGACACCTCCTTCCGACAGTTCCTTCCGACACTTCCTTCCGACACTTCCTTCCTTCCTTCCGACACTTCCTTCCTTCCGACACATCCTTCCTTCCTTCCAACACTTCCTTCGGACAATTCCTTCCTTCCTTCTGAAACTTCCTTCCGACAATTCCTTCCGACAATTCCTTCCTTCCCTCCTTCCTTCCTTCCTTCCTTCCTTCCTTCCTTCCGACACTTCCTTCCTTCCGACACTTCCTACCGACACATCCTTCCGACACTTTTCCCTTCCTTCCGACACTTCCTTCCGACACTTCCTTCCTTCCGACACTTCCTTCCGACACTTCCTTCCTTCCTTCTGACACTTCCTTCTGACACTTCCTCCCGACACTTCCTTCCGACACTTCCTTCCGCCACTTTCTTCCGACACTTCCTATCTTCCTTCCGACACTTCCTTCCTTCCTTCCTTCCTTCCTTCCGACACTTCATTACTTCTGACACTTCCTTCCTTCCTTCCAACACTTCCTTCCAACACTTCCTTCCTTCCTTCTGACACTTCCTTCCGACACTTCCTTCTGACACTTCCTTCAGACAATTCCCTCCTTCCTTCCATCCTTCCTTCCTTCCGACACTTCCTTCCTTCCGACACTTCCTTCCTTCCTTCCAACACTTCCTTCAGACACTTCCTAAGGACACTTCCTTCCTTCCTTGTTTCCGACACTTCCTTCCTTCCTTCCAACACTTCCTTCGGACAATTCCTTCCTTCCTTCTGAAACTTCCTTCCGACAATTCCTTCCGACAATTCCTTCCTTCCTTCCTTCCTTCCTTCCTTCCTTCCTTCCTTCCTTCCGACACATCCTTCCGACAATTCCTTCCTTCCGACACTTCCTTCCGACACTTCCTTCCGACAATTCCTTCCTTCCTTCCTTCCTTCCTTCCTTCCTTCCTTCCTTCCTTCCTTCCTTCCTTCCTTCCGACACTTCCTTCCGACACTTCCTTCCTTCCGACACTTCCTACCGACACATCCTTCCGACACTTCCTTCCTTCCGACACTTCATTCCGACACTTCCTTCCTTCCTTCCTTTCGACACTTCCTTCCGACACTTCA
>JAYKTQ010000171.1:0-36843 GCA_036010785.1 Ammospiza maritima maritima
TCCCCGCCGCCATCCCCGGTTCCCGCATTCCCGGTGTCCCTTCCCTTGTCCCCTCTGTCCCCTGTCGCTGTCCCTTCCCTTCCCCTGTCCCCGCTGTCCCTTCCCCTGTCCCCGCTGTCCCGCTCCGTTCCCGCATTCCCCGCCCGCCGCCGCTGCCCCGGCCCCGCTCAAGGTCACGGCGGGGCCGGGCCGGGCCCGGTGCGGCGGCGGCTGCGGCGGTTCCGCCGCTCCCGGTTACGCAACGCGCCGCAGCCGCCGCCGCCGCCGCCGCCGCACCGGGCCCGGCCGGGGCCGCGCTCCGCACAAAGGCCGCCGGCAGCAGCACGGGGACAACGGCGACAACAGCGGCGACAACAGCGGCGACAACAGCGGGGACAGCAGCGGGGACAGCAGCGGGGACAACAACGGGGACAGCAGCGGGGCCGCCGCTGCCCTTGAACTTGGCTCCCGCAGACAAAGGGCAGCGGCAGCGCCCGCTCCGCGCTCCGGTTCTGCCCCGGTTCCGCCCCGCTCGTTCCGGCCCGGTCCCGCCGTGCCCGGCGGCGGCAGCGCGGCGGAATGCGGCGGTTCCCGGCCGGGCCGCGGGGAGAGGGGAGGGGGGCCCGGCGCTCGGTATTTCCCGGTGTTATTTCTCGGTATTTACCCTTCTCGTGCAACCGGGAGCCGAAATCCGCCCGGGCGCGGCCGTACGGGGCGTCGAGGCCGGCGGGGAAGTCATCGAGCTTCACCTTCTTCACCAGGAACGACCTGGGCATGGTTCCACCGGGGACCGGGCCCGGCCCCGCCGCCACAAAGGGCCCCCCCCGGGGCGGCGGGGGGTGGGGGGGGGGGCACGGCCGGGCGGGGGTCGCCGAACGGAGCTACGGCTGCTTTGTGCGGCGGGCGCGGCCGCCCAGCTCCGGGCCGGGGCCGCCCGCAGCCGCCGCCGCCGCCGCCGCCGCCGCAGCCGCCGCCGTGTCGGTGTCGGTGAGGCCGCGCCCGGCGGCTCCCGGACCCCCCCCGCGATCGGGCATGGACCGGCGGGGTCGGCACCGGCGCGGGGGGGGCGGCGGAGCCCCTCCGGGAAGCGGGAGGGGGGTCCCGGTGCGGCACGGTGAGCGGCGCCCGTTCAGCACCGCGGACAGCGGCGGCGGCGGCGGCGGCGGCGGCGGCGGCGGGAGCGGAGCGGGGATGGATGGAGGGAGGGAGGGAGGGAGGGAGGGAGGATGGAGGATGGAGGGATGGATGCGGGGCTGCGCGATGGGGGGCGCGGGGCCCGGAGCGTGTGAGCCGCGCTCGGCACCGGCCCCGCGCTTATAACGGGGCCGGGGGGGGCGCGGGGAACGGAGCGCGGGGCGGGGGGGGGGGGGGGGGGACGGGACCGGGGGGGGAGGGGGCGGGAGGGGAACGCCCCCGGGGCGGGGAGGGGGGAGGGGGAACGGAGACCCCCGCCCACCATGGGGGGGGAGGGGATGGGGGAGGGAGGGAGGGAGGGAGGGCGGTAGGACCCGGGAGAATCCCGGGATTTGGGAGCGGTAGGACCCGGGAGAATCCCGGGATTTGCTGGGGGAATGGGGAGATTTGGGGCCCAGGAGAATCCCGGAATTTGGG
Source organism: Ammospiza maritima maritima (assembly GCA_036010785.1). Lineage (NCBI taxonomy): Eukaryota > Metazoa > Chordata > Aves > Passeriformes > Passerellidae > Ammospiza > Ammospiza maritima. The sequence goes on from JAYKTQ010000171.1 coordinate 1,591, forward strand.
AGCCGTAGGACCCGGGAGAATCCCGGGATTTGGGAGCGGTAGGACCCGGGAGAATCCCGGGATTTGCTGGGGGAATGGGGAGATTCAGGGCCCGGGAGAATCCCGGGATTTGGGAGCCGTAGGACCCGGGAGAATCCCGGGATTTGCTGGGGGAATGGGGAGATTTAGGGCCCGGGAGAATCCCGGGATTTGGGAGCCGTAGGACCCGGGAGAATCCCGGCATTTGGGGAGCGATTGCACCCAGGAGAATCCCGGGATTTGCTGGGGGAATGGGGAGATTTGGGACCCAGGAGAATCCCGGAATTTTGGGTGGAATTTGGGTGAATTGGGAGCTTCAGGACCCGGGAGAATCCCGAAATTTTGGGTGGAATTTGGGGAAAAGAGGAGCTTTAGGACCCAGGAGAATCCCGGAATTTGGGGTGGAATTTGGGGAAAAGAGGAGCTTTAGGACCCAGGAGAATCCCGGAATTTTGGGTGGAATTTGGGCGGGAGTTAGGAGCTTTAGGACCCGGAGAATCCCGGAATTTTGGGTGGAATTTTGGGAGAATTGGAAACTTTAGGACCTCGGAGAATCCCGAAATTTTGGGAGGAATTTGGGGAAAAGAGGAGCTTTAGGACCCAGGAGAATCCCGGAATTTTGGGTGGAATTTGGGGGAATTGGGAGCTTTAGGACCCAGGAGAATCCCAGAATTTGGGAGGGAATTTGGGACTTTTAGAAGCCGGGAGAATCCCGGAATTTGGGGGATTTGGGGAGCGCTTGGAACCGGGACAATTCCGGAGTTTGGGGTGGAATTTGGGGGAATTGGAACCCTGGAGAATCCCGGAAATTTGGGTGGAATTTGGGGGAATTGGGAGCTTTAGGACCCGGGAGAATCCCGAAATTTTGGGTGGAATTTGGGTGAATTGGGAGCTTTAGGACCCGGGAGAATCCCGAAATTATGGGTGGAATTTGGGGAAAAGAGGAGCTTTAGGACCCAGGAGAATCCCGGAATTTTGGGTGAAATTTGGGGGATTTGGGAGCTTCAGGACCCAGGAGAATCCCGAAATTTTGGGTGGAATTTGGGGGAATTGGGAGCTTTAGGACCCGGGAGAATCCCGAAATTATGGGTGGAATTTGGGGAAAAGAGGAGCTTTAGGACCCAGGAGAATCCCGGAATTTTGGGTGGAATTCGGGGGGAATTGGGAACTTTAGGACCCGGCAGAATCCCGGAATTTTTTGGGGAAAAGAGGAGCTTTAGGACCCGGGAGAATCCCGGAATTTTGGGTGGAATTTGGGGGAATTGGGAGCTTTAGGACCCTGGCGAATCCCGGAATTTGGGCGGGAGTTGGGAGCTTTAGGACCCGGGAGAATCCCGGAATTTGGGGTGGAATTTGGGGAAAAGAGGAGCTTTAGGACCCAGGAGAATCCCGGAATTTGGGGTGGAATTTGGGGAAAAGAGGAGCTTTAGGACCCAGGAGAATCCCGGAATTTTGGGTGGAATTTGGGCGGGAGTTAGGAAGCTTTAGGACCCGGAGAATCCCGGAATTTTGGGTGGAATTTTGGGAGAATTGGAAACTTTAGGACCTCGGAGAATCCCGAAATTTTGGGAGGAATTTGGGAAAAGAGGAGCTTTAGGACCCAGGAGAATCCCGGAATTTTGGGTGGAATTTGGGGGAATTGGGAGCTTTAGGACCCAGGAGAATCCCAGAATTTGGGAGGGAATTTGGGACTTTTAGAAGCCGGGAGAATCCCGGAATTTGGGGGGATTTGGGGAGCGCTTGGAACCGGGAAAATTCCGGAGTTTGGGGTGGAATTTGGGGGAATTGGGACCCTGGAGAATCCCGGAAATTTGGGTGGAATTTGGGGAATTGGGAGCTTTAGGACCCGGGAGAATCCCGAAATTTTGGGTGGAATTTGGGGGATTTGGGAGCTTCAGGACCCAGGAGAATCCCGAAATTATGGGTGGAATTTGGGGAAAAGAGGAGCTTTAGGACCCAGGAGAATCCCGGAATTTTGGGTGGAATTTGGGGGAATTGGGAGCTTTAGGACCCGGGAGAATCCCGAAATTTTGGGCGGAATTTGGGGGATTTGGGAGCTTCAGGAGCCGGCAGAATCTCGGAATTCGGGGGGAATTGGGAACTTTAGGACCCGGCAGAATCCCGGAATTTTTTGGGGAAAAGAGGAGCTTTAGGACCCAGGAGAATCCCGGAATTTTGGGTGGAATTTGGGCGGGAGTTGGGAGCTTTAGGACCCGGAGAATCCCGGAATTTTGGGTGGAATTTTGGGAGAATTGGAAACTTTAGGACCTCGGAGAATCCCGAAATTTTGGGAGGAATTTGGGGAAAAGAGCAGCTTTAGGACCCAGGAGAATCCCGGAATTTTGGGTGGAATTTGGGGGAATTGGGAGCTTTAGGACCCGGGAGAATCCCAGAATTTGGGAGGGAATTTGGGACTTTTAGAAGCCGGGAGAATCCCGGAATTTGGGGGGATTTGGGGAGCGCTTGGAACCGGGAAAATTCCGGAGTTTGGGGTGGAATTTGGGGGAATTGGGACCCTGGAGAATCCCGGAAATTTGGGTGGAATTTGGGGAATTGGGAGCTTTAGGACCCGGGAGAATCCCGAAATTTTGGGTGGAATTTGGGGGATTTGGGAGCTTCAGGACCCAGGAGAATCCCGAAATTTTGGGCGGAATTTGGGGGAATTGGGAGCTTTAGGACCCGGGAGAATCCCGAAATTTTGGGCGGAATTTGGGGGATTTGGGAGCTTCAGGAGCCGGCAGAATCTCGGAATTCGGGGGGAATTGGGAACTTTAGGACCCGGCAGAATCCCGGAATTTTTTGGGGAAAAGAGGAGCTTTAGGACCCATGAGAATCCCGGAATTTTGGGTGGAATTTGGGCGGGAGTTGGGAGCTTTAGGACCCGGAGAATCCCGGAATTTTGGGTGGAATTTTGGGAGAATTGGAAACTTTAGGACCTCGGAGAATCCCGAAATTTTGGGAGGAATTTGGGGAAAAGAGCAGCTTTAGGACCCAGGAGAATCCCGGAATTTTGGGTGGAATTTGGGGGAATTGGGAGCTTTAGGACCCGGGAGAATCCCAGAATTTGGGAGGGAATTTGGGACTTTTAGAAGCCGGGAGAATCCCGGAATTTGGGGGGATTTGGGGAGCGCTTGGAACCGGGACAATTCCGGAGTTTGGGGTGGAATTTGGGGGAATTGGAACCCTGGAGAATCCCGGAAATTTGGGTGGAATTTGGGGGAATTGGGAGCTTTAGGACCCGGGAGAATCCCGAAATTTTGGGTGGAATTTGGGTGAATTGGGAGCTTTAGGACCCGGGAGAATCCCGAAATTATGGGTGGAATTTGGGGAAAAGAGGAGCTTTAGGACCCAGGAGAATCCCGGGGGAATTTGGGGTGGAATTTGCGGGAATTGGGAGCTTCAGGACCCAGGAGAATCCCGAAATTTTGGGTGGAATTTGGGTGAATTGGGAGCTTCAGGACCCGGCAGAATCCCGGAATTTTTTGGGGAAAAGAGGAGCTTTAGGACCCGGGAGAATCCCGAAATTTTGGGTGGAATTTGGGTGAATTGGGAGCTTTAGGACCCCGGAGAATCCCGAAATTTTGGGTGGAATTTGGGGGATTTGGGAGCTTCAGGAGCCGGCAGAATCCCGGAATTGAGGGAGGAGCGAGCGCTGGGATCCGGAGAGGCCGGGGTGGAAAATGAGGAGATTTAGGAACCGCGAGAATCCCAAAACTGAATTTTGGGGAAATTTGGGAAATCTGGGAGAATCCCAAAATCCAATTTTGGGGAAATTGGGAAATTGAGAATCCCAAAATTGAATTTTGGTGGAATTGGGATCTCTCAGAGCCACGAGAATCCCAAACCAGAATTTTGAGGAAATTGGGAAATCTGGGACCTGGGAGAATCCCAAAACTGAATTTTGGGAGAATTTGTGAATTTGGGAAATTGAGAATCCCCAAACTGAATTTTAGGGGAATTGGGATCTCTGGGACCTGGGGGAATCCTAAAATTTAATTTTGGGGAAATTTGGGAAATTGTAAATCTCAGAATTTAATTTTGCGGAAATTGGGAAATCTGGCACCTGGGAGAATCCCAAAACTGAATTTTGGGAGAATTTGGGAACTTTGGGAGAGGAGGGAGAGCCAGATTTGGGGTTAAAAAGGGAAAAATGGCAATAATGAGAATTATGGGAATGGGAATGGGAAAATGGGAATGGGAAAAACGGGAATAATTTGAAAAATGGAAACAGGAATAGGAATGAGGGAAATGGGAATGAGAAAAATGGGAAAAAGGGGAATGGGAATAATGGGAATGGGGAAATGAGAGTGGGATTGGAAATGGGGAAATGGGGAAAATGGGAAAAATGAGAAAATGGAAATAGGAAAAGGGAATGGGAATGGGAATGGGAAAATGGGGAAAATGGGGAAAATGGGAATGGGGAAATCGGAATAACGGGAAATAACGACAACAATGGGAATAATGAGAATGGGGAAAAGTGGGAATGGGGAAAATGGGAAAAGTGGGAGTGATGGGAATAATGGGAAAAATGGGAATGGGAGAAATGGGGAAAATGAGAACGGGATAAATCGGAATGGGGAAAATGGGAAAAATGGGAAAAATGGGAAAAATGGGAAAAATGGGAAAAATGGGAATATGGGAATGGGATAAATGGGAATCATGGGGAAAAAGGAAATGGGAATGGGGAAAATGGGAATGAGAAAAATGGGAAAAATGGGAAAAATGGGAATGGGATAAATGGGAATGGGATAAATGGGAATGGGGATAAATGGGAATGAGGAAAAATGGGATAAATGGGAATAATGGGAATGGGGATAATGTGAATAATGGGGGAAATGGGGGAAATGGATAAAAGGAAAAAATGGGGAAAAAAAGGAAAAAAATGAGAATGAGGAAAATGGGAATGAAAAAAAAATGGGAAAATGGGGGAAATGGGAAAATTGGAAAAATTGTGGGGGAATGGGATTGGGAAAAATGGGAATGGGGAAAGGGGAATAATGGGAATAATGGGGATGGGAATAATGGGGAAAATGGGGAAAATGGGAATAATGGGGGAATAATGGGGGAATAATGGGAATAATGGGAATAACGGGATAAATAGGAACAATGGGAATGGGGAAAATGGGATTGGGAAAAATTGGAAGAATGGGGAAAATGGAGAAAATAGGAATAGGAATACTGGGAATGGGGAAAATGGGGGAAAATGGGAAAAATGGGAATGGGGGAAATGGAAATAATGAGAATGGGAATGGGATTGGAATAAATGGGGAAAATGGGATAATGGGAAAAACGAGGAAAATGGGAAAAGCTAACGGGGAAAATGGGAATAATGGGGATGGGGAAAATGAGATTGGGGACAACTGGGAAAATGGGAATGGGATTTGAAATGGGGGGAAATGGAAATAATGGGGAAAATGGAAAAATGGGAAAAATTATAATGGAGAAAATGGGAAAACTGGGGGAAATGGGAAAATGGGGAAAATGGGAATAATGAGAATGGGAAAATGGTAATGGAGAAAATGGGAAAAATGGAAAAATGGGAATGGGGAAAATGGGAAAAATGGGGAAAATGGGAAAAATGGGGAAAATGGGAATGGGGAAAGTGGAAATAATGAGAAGGGGAATGGGATTGGAATAAATGGGGATGGGAATGAGGAAAATGGGGAAATGGGAATGGGGAGCGCTGGGATCTGGGAAAATCCAAAAATTTTGGGGTTGGGGACACAAAGAATTCAGGGGGAATCTCAAAATTTTGGGGTCAGAGGGAAATTGGGCAACGCTCGGATCTGGGGGAATCCCGGAATTTTGGGAGGCTCAAAACCCCCAGAAAATCCCAAATTTTTTAGGGGAAAACATAAAAAAAAAAAAAATCTCAGAATTTCGGGAGCCCAAATTCCCAAATTTTGGGGGGGAAAATCCAGGAAAATCCTGGAATTTGGGGAGCCCAAAATCCCAATTGTTTTTGAGGATATCCAGAAAAATCCCAGAATTCTGGGAAGCAGAAAAATCCCAAATTTTTTTAGTGGAAATCTGGGAAAATCCCAGAATATCGGGGAGCCCAAAACCCCAAAGATTTTTAGGGGAAATAGTGAAAAATCCCAGAATTTTGGTAGCTTGAAACCCCAATTTTTTGGGGGGCAGATCCAGGAAAATCCTGGAATTGGGGAAGCCCAAAATCCCAAATTTTTTGGGGAAAATCCCAAATATTTTTAGGGAAAATCGTGGACAATCCCAGAATTTTAGAAGCCCCAAATCCCCAAATATTTGAGGGGAAATCCAGAACAATTCCAGAATTTTGGAAGCCTAAAACCCCAAATTTTTGGGTGGAAATCCGGGGAAATCCCGGAATTTGGGACCCCAAAATCCCAAATTTTGGGGGGGGGGAATTCCCAGAAATTGTGGAGCCCAAAATATCAACTTTTTTTAGGGGAAATCTGAGGAAACCCCAGAATTTTGGGAGCCCAAAATCCCAATTTTTTTGGGGAAAACCCCAAATATATTTAGGGAAAATCCTGGAAAATCCCAACATTTTGGAAGCCCCAAACCCCCAAATTTTTGGGGAGACATCCAGAAAAATACCAGAATTTTGGGAGCACAAAATCCAAATTTTTTTGTGGGGGAAAATCTCGGAACTTTCATAGCCCAAAATCCCAAATTTTTGGGGGTAAAATCCCAACAACCGTAAATTGGGGGAAGGGCTCAATTCCCCTCCCCCACCCCGACAGTCTGCGGGCAATCAGGGACGCTCATTTGCATCTCATTAACATCGCATCACCATCTAATTACCATCTCATTAGCATTTAATTAAACGGCTCGTTGCTGCTGGAGGAGGGGCTGCCATGCCCGCCTGGGCCACCAGGGGGCGCCGCTTGCCCAGGTGGGCGCTGGGGGTGCCCAGGTGCGTTCTGGGGGTGCCCAGGTGGGCGCTGGGGGTGCCCAGGTGCGTTCTGGAGATGCCCAGCTGCATTCTGGGTGTGCCCAGGTGCGTTCTGGAGATGCCCAGCTGCGTTCTGGGGGTGCCCAGGTGGGCGCTGGGGGTGCCCAGGTGCATTCTGAGGATGCCCAGGTGCGTTCTGAGGATGCCCAGGTGCGTGCTGGGTGTGCCCAGGTGCGTTCTGAGGATGCCCAGGTGCGTTCTGAGAATGCCCAGGTGCGTGCTGGGTGTGCCCAGGTGCATTCTGAGGATGCCCAGGTGCGTTCTGAGGATGCCCAGGTGGGCTCTGAGCTTGCCCAGGTGTGTTCTGAGGATGCCCAGGTGGGTACCGAGGTTGCCCAGGGTGTTCAGCTTGCCCAGGTGGGTACTGGGGATGCCCAGGTGGGTACTGGGGATGCCCAGGTAGGAGCTGAGGTTGCCCAGGTTGGTTCTGCGGTTGCCCGGGTGGATCCTGAAGATGCCCAGGTGGGCGCTGAAGATGCCCAGGTGGGTTCTGACGTTGCCCGGGTGGGTGCTCAGCTTGCCCAGGTGGGCTCTCAGGCCGCCCAGGCGGGCGCTGCCCTTGCCCAGGTGGCACCGAGCCCGCCCAGGGCACGCTGCCGTCGCCCATGCTGGCCCTGATGCTGCCCAGGTGGGCGCTCAGGTTGCCCAGGTGGGCGCTCAGGTTGTCCAGGAGGGTGCTCAGGTTGTCCAGGTGGGCGCTCAGGTTGCCCAGCAGCGCGCCCAGGTTGCCCAGGTCGGCCCTGATCTCGCTCAGGTGGCTCCTGGGGTTCTCCAGGTGCAAGTTGAGGTTGCCCAGGTTGGTCCGGAGGTTGCCCAGGTGCGAGCTCAGGTTGCCCAGGTAGATCCTCAGGTTGCCCAGGTGGCGCTGGGGTTGCCCGGGCGGGAGCTGAGGGTGCCCGGCGGTCGCCGACATCGCCCAGGTGGGAGTTGAGGGTCGCCTGGTGGACCCTGGCATGGCTCAGGTGCGCTCTGGGGCTGCCCAGGTGGTGCTGAAGGTGCCCAGGTGGTGCTGAAGGTGCCCAGGTGGATGTTGGCACTGCCCGGGTGGCTCTGAGGCGGCCCAGGTGCTTCTGATGTTGCCCAGGTGACTTTGCCCAGGCAGGTTCCGAGGTTGCCCAGGAGGTTCTGAAGTTACCCAGGTGGTGCTGGCATTGCCCAGGTGGCGCTGAGGCTGCCCAGGTGGTGCTGAAGGTGCCCAGGTGGATGTTGGGGTGGCCCAGGTGGATGTTGGCACTGCCCAGGTGGATGTTGGCACTGCCCAGGTGGTTCTGAGCTTGCCCAGGTGCGTTCCAAGGTTGCCCGGGTGAGTTGTGACGTCACCCAGGGGGGTTCTAAGGTTGCCCAGGTGATGCTGAGGTTGCCCAGGTGGATCCTGGGATGCCCAGGTGGATGTTGGCACTGCCCAGGTGGGCTCTGGGTTGCCCAGGTGGGAGTTGGTGTTGCCCAGGTGGGAGTTGGGGTTGCCCAGATTACGCTGAGGTGCCCAGTTGGGCTCTGAGGTTGCCCAGGTAGATCCTAGGGTTGCCCAGGTGGGCTCTGGCAGTGCCCAGGTGAGCTCTGAGGTGCCCAGGTGAGCTCTGAGGGTGCCCACGTGAGCTCTGGCAGTGCCCAGGTGAGCCCTGAGGTGCCCAGGTGAGCTCTGGCAGTGCCCAGGTGAGCTCTGAGGGTGCCCAGGTGAGCTCTGGCATTGCCCAGGTGAGCTCTGAGGTGCCCAGGTGAGCTCTGGCAATGCCCAGGTGAGCTCTGAGGTGCCCACGTGAGCTCTGGCATTGCCCAGGTGAGCCCTGAGGGTGCCCAGGTGAGCCCTGAGGTGCCCAGGTGAGCTCTGAGGTGCCCAGGTGAGCTCTGGCATTGCCCAGGTGAGCTCTGGCAGTGGCCAGGTGAGCCCTGAGGTGCCCAGGTGAGCTCTGAGGTGCCCAGGTGAGCCCTGAGGGTGCCCAGGTGAGCTCTGGCATTGCCCAGGTGAGCTCTGGCAGTGCCCAGGTGAGCCCTGAGGTGCCCAGGTGAGCTCTGAGGTGCCCACGTGAGCTCTGGCAGTGCCCAGGTGAGCTCTGAGGGTGCCCAGGTGAGCTCTGGCAGTGCTCAGGTGAGCTCTGAGGTGCCCAGGTGAGCCCTGAGGGTGCCCAGGTGAGCTCTGGCATTGCCCAGGTGAGCTCTGGCATTGCCCAGGTGAGCCCTGAGGGTGCCCAGGTGAGCCCTGAGGGTGCCCAGGTGAGCTCTGGCAGTGCCCAGGTGAGCTCTGAGGTGCCCAGGTGAGCCCTGAGGGTGCCCAGGTGAGCTCTGAGGGTGCCCAGGTGAGCTCTGGCATTGCCCAGGTGAGCTCTGGCAGTGCCCAGCCTGTGGGCGTGGCCTCCCGTTGCCTCATTAAAACCTCATTAATATGCAAATGAGGTTCGTGACGAGCCCCGATGGGGGGGTGGGGGTGGGGCAGAGCGCTTTTATTTTGGGGGGTGCGAGACCCCCAAAAATGGGGGTACAAAAATTGGGGGGGGGGGGGGTTTACAAAAATTGGGGGCGGGGTCCAAATTTTGGGGGGGGGGTTTACAAATAATTGGGGGAGGGGCCACAAAAATTGGGGGAGGGGTCCGAAATTGGGGGGGGGGGGCTGTAAAAAAAAAAGGGGGGAAAATTTGGGGGAGGGGCTACAAAAAAAGGGGGAGAAAAGTTGGGGGAGGGGCTACAAAAAATTGGGGGGTATAAAATAGGGGAGGGGCTACAAAATTGGGGGAGGGGCTATAAAATTGGGGGAGGGGCCACAAAAATTGGGGGGGGTGTTACAAAAATTGGGGGAGGGGTCCGAAATTGGGGGGGGGGCTGTAAAAGAAAAAGGGGGGAAAATTTGGGGGAGGGGGGGCTACAGAATTGGGGGAGGGGCTATAAAAAAGGGGGAGAAAATTTGGGGGAGGGCTACAAAAAATTGGGGGGTATAAAATAGGGGAGGGGCTACAAAATTGGGGGAGGGGCTATAAAATTGGGGCGGGGCCACAAAAATTGGGGGAGGGGTCCGAAATTGGGGGGGGGGGCTGTAAAACAAAAAGGGGGGAAAATTTGGGGGAGGGGCTACAAAAAATTGGGGGTATAAAATAGGGGAGGAGCTACAAAATTGGGGAGGGGCTATAAAATTGGGGGCGGGGCTTTTACAAAAATTGGGGGAGGGGCTATAAAAAAGGGGGAGGGGCCATCAAAAAGTCTGGGGGGGAGGGGATCTGGGGGGGTCGTTGAAGTTTGGGGGGTCTCTGGCTGAGGGAGGGTCCTTGATTTGGGGGGGGTCTCATAATTGGGGGGGCTCGGAATTGGGGGGGGGGGTCTCAGAATTTTGGGGAGGGGTCTCAGAATTGGGGGGGGGCTGGGGATTTGGGGGGTTCTCAGAATTCGGGGGAGTCTGAAATTTGGGGGGGTCTAATAATTGGGGGGGGTCTCAAATTTGGGGGGGTCTGAATTGGGTGGAGGGTCTCATAACTGGGGGGGGTCTCATAACTGGGGGGGGGTCTCATAATAGGGGGGGGTCTCAGAATTTGGGGGGGGTCCTCAGAATTTAGGGGGGGTCTCAGAATTTGGGGGGGGGTCTCAGAATTTGGGGGGGGTCACCTCGGGGGGGGATCTCCACTTTTGGGGGGGGTCCCCTGATTTGGGGGTGTCACTTTGGGGGGGCGTCTCCTCTTTGTGGGGGGGGTCTCCTCATGGGGGGGTTTCCTCTTTTGGGGGGTCCCCAGTCCCGGGGGTGTCCCCAATTCGGGGGGTGTCACATTGGGGGGTGTCCCCATTTCCGGGGGTGTCCCAATTCCGGGGGTCTCCCCATCTCGGGGGGTGTCCCCAATTCGGGGGGTGTCACATTGGGGGGTGTCCCCATCTCGGGGGTGGTGTCCCCAATTCCGGGGGTCTCCCCATCTCGGGGGGTGTCCCCCAATTCGGGGGTTGTCACATTGGGGGGTGTCCCCATCTCGGGGGGTGTCCCCATTTCCGGGGGTCTCCCCTCATCCGGGGGTGTCCCCAATTCGGGGGGTGTCACATTGGGGGGTGTCCCCATTTCCGGGGGTCTCCCCATCTCGGGGGGTGTCCCCAATTCCGGGGGTGTCACACTGGGGGGTGTCCCCATTTCCGGGGGTGTCCCCAATTCCGGGGATGTCACATTGGGGGGTGTCCCCATCTCGGGGGGTGTCCCCATTTCCGGGGGTCTCCCCTCACCCGGGGGTGTCCCCATCTCGGGGGGTGTCCCCAATTCGGGGGGTGTCACACTGGGGGGTGTCCCCATTTCCGGGGGTGTCCCCCGGGTGTCGCCCCCCGCCCCCAGCGCGCGCAGCAGCGCCAGCACCGCCCCCCGGCCCCGGTGCGGCCGCTTGGTGCCGCGGGGCAGGCGGCGGCACGAGGACACGTCCAGGTGCGACAGGTGGGGACAGCGCAGCAGCGGCCTGGGGACACGGAGCGCGAGCGTCACCGAGCGCCACCTGCGTGACCCCGAGTGTCCCCTGGGCCCCCCCAGGAACGCGGGGACAAGGTGGGGACGGCGCAGCAGCGGCCCGGGGACACGGAGACAAGGGGGGGACACCTGAGGGGCACCTGTCACCCCCCCCCCCCCCCAGTGTCCCCTCAATGTCCGCTGATCCCCAGAGGGTCACCGATGTCCCCGATGTCCCCTCAGTGTCCCCATTACTCCCAATGTCCCCAATGCCCCCCCAATGTCCCCTCAGTGTCCCCAATGCCCCCCCAATGTCCCCTCAGTGTCCCCATTACCCCCAATGTCCCCAATCCCCCCAATGTCCCCCCAGTGTCCCCAATGCCCCCCCAATGTCCCCTCAGTGTCCCCAATGTCCCCTCAGTGTCCCCACCTGAGCTCTGGCGCTGTCACCGCTGTCCCCGCCACCCTCAGCGCCCTCAGGGGGTAACAGTGTCCCCAATGTCCCCAATGCCCCCCAATGTCCCCAGTGTCCCCTCAGTGTCCCCAATGTCCCCAATGCCCCCCACTGTCCCCAGTGTCCCCAGTGTCCCTAGTGTCCCCAATGTCCCCAATGTCCCCTCAGTGTCCCACACCTGAGCTCTGGCGCTGTCACCGCTGTCCCCGCCACCCTCAGCACCCTCAGGGGGTCACAGTGTCCCCAATGTCCCCAATGTCCCCAATGTCCCCAATGTCCCCAATGCCCCCGAATGTCCCCAATGTCCCCAGTGCCCCCTCAGTGTCCCCACCTGAGCTCTGGCGCTGTCACCGCTGTCCCCGCCACCCTCAGCACCCTCAGGGGGTCACAGTGTCCCCAATCCCCCCAATGTCCCCCCAGTGTCCCCAATGTCCCCTCAGTGTCCCCACCTGAGCTCCGGCGCTGTCACCGCTGTCCCCGCCACCCTCAGCACCCTCAGGGGGTCACCGTGTCCCCAATGTCCCCAATGTCCCCAATGTCCCCAATGTCCCAGTGTCCCCTCAGTGTCCCCACACCTGAGCTCCGGCGCTGTCACCGCTGTCCCCACCACCCGCAGCGCCCTCAGGGGGTCACAATGTCCCCAATGTCCCCAGTGTCCCCCCAGTGTCCCCAATGTCCCCCCAATGCCCCCCCAGTGTCCCCAATGTCCCCAGTGTCCCCTCAGTGTCCCCTCAGTGTCCCCACCTGAGCTCTGGCGCTGTCACCGCTGTCCCCACCACCCTCAGCGCCCTCAGGGGGTCACAGTGTCCCCAATCTCCCCAATGTCCCCCCAGTGTCCCCACTGTCCCCCTCAGTGTCCCCAATGCCCCCCACTGTCCCCAGTGTCCCCAGTGTCCCCAGTGTCCCCCAATGTCCCCAGTGTCCCCTCAGTGTCCCCACCTGATCTCCGGCGCTGTCACCGCTGTCCCCGCCACCCTCAGCACCCTCAGGGGGTCACAATGTCCCTAATGTCCCCAATGTCCCCAATGTCCCCAATGTCCCCAGTGTCCCCTCAGTGTCCCCACCTGAGCTCTGGCGCTGTCACCGCTGTCCCCGCCACCCTCAGCACCCTCAGGGGGTCGCGGGGCCCGAACTCGGCCAGGGCCGCCCCCAGGGCGGGGTCGCGGCGCCCGCTCAGGTCCAGCTCCAGCAGCGTCCGGTGCCACCTGCGGGTCACCTGCGGCCAGGCCACGCCCCCCGCGCTTGGGGACAGCGAGGGACAGCCCGGGGACACGGGCAGCGACAGCACCTCCAGCCCTGGGGACACAGAGTGACAGTGTGTGACACAGAGTGACAATGGGGACACAGAGTGACAGTGCGTGACACAGAGTGACAATGGGGACAGTGACACAGTGTGTGACACAGAGTGACAATGGGGACAGTGACAGTGTGTGACACAGAGTGACAATGGGGACACAGAGTGACAGTGTGTGACACAGAGTGACAATGGGGACAGTGACAGTGTGTGACACAGAGTGACAATGGGGACACAGAGTGACAGTGAGTGACACAGAGTGACAATGGGGACAGTGACACAGTGTGTGACACAGAGTGACAATGGGGACAGTGACAGTGTGTGACAGAGTGACAATGGGGACAGTGACACAGTGTGTGACACAGAGTGACAATGGGGACAGTGACACAGTGTGTGACAGAGTGACAATGGGGACAGTGACAGTGTGTGACACAGAGTGACAATGGGGACAGTGACAGTGTGTGACACACAGTGACAATGGGGACAGTGACACAGCGTGTGACACAGAGTGACAATGGGGACAGTGACAGTGTGTGACACAGAGTGACAATGGGGACAGTGACAGTGTGTGACACAGAGTGACAATGGGGACACAGAGTGACAGTGTGTGACACAGAGTGACAATGGGGACAGTGACAGTGTGTGACACAGAGTGACAATGGGGACAGTGACACAGTGTGTGACACAGAGTGACAATGGGGACAGTGACACAGTGTGGGACAATGGGGACAGCCCGGGGACACGGGCAGGGACAGCACCTCCAGCTCTGGGGACAATGGCAGTGTGGGACAATGGGGACAGTGACAGTGACAGTGACAGGGTGTGTGACAATGGGGACAGTGACAGTGTGTGACACAGAGTGACAATGGGGACACAGAGTGACAGTGTGTGACACAGAGTGACAATGGGGACAGTGACAGTGTGTGACACAGAGTGACAATGGGGACAGTGACAGTGTGTGACACAGAGTGACAATGGGGACAGTGACACAGTGTGTGACACAGAGCGACAATGGGGACAGTGACAGTGTGTGACACAGAGTGACAATGGGGACAGTGACAGTGTGTGACACAGAGTGACAATGGGGACACAGAGTGACAGTGTGTGACACAGAGTGACAATGGGGACAGTGACAGTGTGTGACACAGAGTGACAATGGGGACAGTGACAGTGTGTGACACAGAGCGACAATGGGGACAGTGACAGTGTGTGACACAGAGTGACAATGGGGACAGTGACAGTGTGTGACACAGAGCGACAATGGGGACAGTGACAGTGTGTGACACAGAGTGACAATGGGCACAGTGACAGTGTGTGACACAGAGTGACAATGGGGACAGTGACACAGTGTGTGAGACAGAGTGACAATGGGGACAGTGACACAGTGTGTGACACAGCGTGACAATGGGGACAGTGACACAGTGTGTGACACAGAGTGACAATGGGGACAGTGACAGTGTGTGTGACACAGAGTGACAATGGGGACAGTGACACAGTGCGTGACAATGGGGACAGCCCGGGGACACGGGCAGGGACAGCACCTCCAGCGCTGGGGACAGCGACAGGGACAGGGGACATCAGAGTGACAGCGGGGACGGGGCACAGGGGGTGACACGGGGTGACAGCAGCACAGGGGACACGCCACGACAGCTCACGACACCTGAGCCACCCCCGTGACACAGCCCCGTCCCCCCAGGTGTCCCCATGTCCCCAGGTGTGTCCCAGGTGTGTCCCAGGTGTCCCCAGGTGTGTCCCCAATGTCCCCAGGTGTGTCCCAGGTGTGTCCCCAGGTGTGTCCCCAGCTGTGTCCCCTGGTGTGTCCCAGGCATGTCCCCAATGTCCCCAGGTGTGTCCCCAATGTCCCCAGGTGTCCCCAGGTGTGTCCCAGGCGTGTCCCAGGTGTCCCCAGGTGTGTCCCCAATGTCCCCAGGTGTGTCCCAGGTGTATCCCAGGTGTCCCCAGGAGTGTCCCAGGCGTGTCCCAGGTGTCCCCAGGTGTGTCCCCAATGTCCCCAGGTGTTTCCCAGGTGTATCCCAGGTGTCCCCAGGTGTGTCCCAGGTGTCCCCAGGTGTGTCCCAGGTGTGTCCCCATGTCCCCAGCTGCGTTCCAGGTGTGTCCCCAATGTCCCCAGGTGTCCCCAGGTGTGTCCCAGGTGTGTCCCAGGTGTGTCCCCAGGTGTGTCCCCATGTCCCAGGTGTGTCCCCAATGTCCCCAGGTGTGTCTCCAGGTGTCCCCAGGTGTGTCCCCAGGTGTCCCCAGGTGTGTCCCCAGCTGTGTCCCCAATGTCCCCAGGAGTGTCCCAGGAGTGTCCCAGGTGTGTCCCCAATGTCCCCAGGTGTGTCCCCAATGTCCCCAGGTGTCCCCAGGTGTGTCCCAGGTGTGTCCCCAGCTGTGTCCCCAGGTGTGTCTCAGGTGTCCCCAGGTGTGTCCCCAGGTGTGTCCCAGCTGTGTCCCAGGTGTGTCCCCAGGTGTGTCCCCAGGTGTGTCCCCAGGTGTCTCCAGTTGTGTCCCAGCTGTGTCCCCAGGTGTGTCCCCAATGTCCCCAGGTGTCCCCAGGTGCCCCAGGTGTGTCCCAGCTGTGTCCCAGGAGTGTCCCAGGAGTGTCCCAGGTGTGTCCCCAATGTCCCCAGGTGTGTCCCAGCTGTGTCCCCAGGTGTGTCCCCAGGTGTGTCCCCAATGTCCCCAGGTGTGTCCCAGGTGTATCCCAGGTGTGTCCCCAGGTGTGTCCCAGGTGTGTCCCCATGTCCCCAGCTGCGTTCCAGGTGTGTCCCCAATGTCCCCAGGTGTGTCCCCATGTCCCAGGTGTGCCCCCAATGTCCCTAGGTGTGTCCCCAGGTGTAGCGAGGTGTCCCAGGTGTGTCCCAGGTGTGTCGCCAATGTCCCCAGCTGTGTCCCAGCTGTGTCCCCAGGTGTGTCCCCAATGTCCCCAGGTGTCCCCAGGTGTGTCCCAGGTGTCCCCAGGTGTGTCCCAGCTGTGTCCCCAGGTGTGTCCCCAATGTCCCCAGGTGTCCCCAGGTGTGTCCCAGGTGTCCCCAGCTGTGTCCCCAATGTCCCCAGGTGTCCCCAGGTGTGTCCCAGGTGTGTCCCCATGTCCCAGGTGTGTCCCCAATGTCTCCAGGTGTCCCCAGGTGTGTCCCAGGTGTGTCCCCAGCTGTGTCCCCAGGTGTGTCCCAGGTGTCCCCAGGTGTGTCCCCATGTCCCAGCTGTGTCCCAGGTGTGTCCCCAGGTGTGTCCCCAGGTGTCTCCAGTTGTGTCCCAGCTGTGTCCCCAGGTGTGTCCCAGGTGTGTCCCCAGCTCTGTCCCCAGGTGTGTCCCCAATGTCCCCAGGTGTCCCAAGGTGTCCCCAGGTGTCCCCAGGTGTGTCCCAGGTGTGTCCCCAGGTGTGTCCCAGGTGTGTCCCAGCTGTGTCCCAGCTGTGTCCCCAGGTGTGTCCCCAGGTGTGTCCCCAGGTGTGTTCCCATGTCCCCAGGTGTGTCCCAGCTGTGTCCCAGCTGTGTCCCCAGCTGTGTCCCCAGGTGTGTCCCAGCTGTGTCCCAGGTGTGTCCCAGGTGTGTCCCAGGTGTGTCCCCAGGAGTGTCCCAACTGTGTCCCCAGGTGTGTCCCCAGGTGTGTCCCCAGGTGTCTCCAGTTGTGTCCCAGCTGTGTCCCCAGGTGTGTCCCAGGTGTGTCCCCAATGTCCCCAGGAGTGTCCCAGCTGTGTCCCAGGTGTGTCCCCAGGTGTGTCCCCAGGAGTGTCCCCAAGTGTGTCCCAGGTGTGTCCCAGGTGTGTCCCAGGAGTGTCCCCTCCCCCTCACCTGTGCACGGCAGCTCCAGCAGCTCCCGGGGGCTCACCTGGTGCCCCCCCCCCACGCTCAGGGCCCTCAGCCCGGGGGTCCCGCGCAGGAGGCGCCGCAGGAGCCCCTCCCCCACCTGCGCCGGCCCCGCCCCCGGCCCCGCCCCCAGCGCCAATTGGCGGAGCCGGGGGAACGAGGGGGGAGGGGCGGCGCGGGGGAGGGCGGGGGAGGGGCAGCGCTGGGGCTCCCACAGGGCCCCGCCCAAGCGGAGCACCTGGGGGGGGAGGGGCACAGGTGAGAATGGGGGGGGAGGGGCACAGGTGAGAATGGGGGAGGGGCACCCAAGGGTTGGGGGAGGGGCACAGGTGAGGGTGGGGGAGGGGCACCCAAGGGTGGGGGAGGGGCATTGAGGTGAGGGTGGGGGGAGGGGCACAGGTGAGGGGATGGGGGAGGGGCACAGGTGAGACCGGGGGGGGAGGGGCACAGGTGAGAGAATGGGGGGGGGCACAGGTGAGACCGGGGGGGGGGGGAGGGGCACAGGTGAGAATGGGGGGGGAGGGGCACAGGTGAGACCGGGGGGGGGGGAGGGGCACAGGTGAGAGAATGGGGGGGGGGGCACAGGTGAGACCGGGGGGGGGAGGGGCACAGGTGAGAATGGGGGAGGAGGGGCATTGAGGTGGGGGAGGGGCACAGGTGAGGGAGGGGAGGGGCACAGGTGAGAATGGGGGAGGGGCACCCAAGGGTGGGGGAGGGGCACAGGTGAGGGAATGGGGGAGGGGCACAGGTGAGAGGGGGGAGGGGCACAGGTGAGGGAATGGGGGGGGAGGAGCATTGAGGTGGGGGAGGGGCACACGTGGGTGGGGAGGGGCACCCAAGGGTGGGGGGAGGGGCATTGAGGTGAGGGTGGGGGGAGGGGCACAGGTGAGACCGGGGAGGGGGGAGGGGCACAGGTGAGAATGGGGGAGGGGCATTGAGGTGGGGGAGGGGCACAGGTGAGGGGGGGAGGGGCACCCAAGGGTGGGGGGAGGGGCACAGGTGAGGGAATGTTGGAGGGGCACAGGTGAGACCGGGGGAGTGGCACAGGTGAGGGAATGGGGGGGAGGGGCATTGAGGTGGGGGAGGGGCACACGTGGGGGGGAGGGGCACCCAAGGGTGGAGGGAGGGGCACAGGTGAGGGTGGGGGGAGGGGCACAGGTGAGACCGGGGGGGAGGGGCACAGGTGAGGGAATGGGGGGGAGGGGCACAGGTGAGAATGGGGGAGGGGCACAGGTGAGAATGGGGGAGGGGCACAGGTGAGAGAATGGGGGGGGGGCACAGGTGAGACCGGGGGGGAGGGGCACAGGTGAGAATGGGGGAGGGGCATTGAGGTGGGGGAGGGGCACAGGTGAGGGGGGGGAGGGGCACCCAAGGGTTGGGGGAGGGGCACAGGTGAGGGAATGGGGGAGGGGCACAGGTGAGACCGGGGGGCAGGGGCACAGCTGAGGGTGGGGGAGGGGCACAGTTGGGGGGGGAGGGGCACCCAAGGGTTGGGGGAGGGGCACAGGTGAGGGAATGGGCACAGGTGAGGGTGGGGGAGCGGCACAGGTGAGGGTGGGGGAGGGGCACAGGTGAGGGTGGGGGGAGGGGCACAGGTGAGGGTGGGGGAGGGGCACAGGTGAGGGTGGGGGAGGGGCACAGGTGAGGGGTTTCTTTGGCATTTGGGGGTTCCCAGGTGGATTTTGGCGTTCCCAGGATGATTTTGGGGTGACTTTGGGGTTCCCAGGTGCCGTTTTAGCGTTTTTTCGGGATTCCCAGGTGAGATTTTGGGGGTTGCCAGGTGAGATTTTGGGGTTTCTTTGAGAGGTTTTGGGGTGCCCAGGTGGATTTTGGGGTGCCCAGGTGGATTTTTGGGGTGGTTTTAGGGTTCCCCCCGGGGTTTTCTGGCTTTTTGGGGGTTCCCAGGTGAGTTTTTGGGGTTTCTCTGGGATTTTGGGGTTCCCAGGTGAGTTTTTGGGGTTACTTTGGGGATTTTGGGATTCCCAGGTGAGTTTTTGGGGTTTCTCTGGGATATGGGGGTTCCCTGGTGGATTTTTGGGGTTCCCGGTTGTTTTTTTGGGTTTTTTTTTGGGGGTGCCCAGGTGACATTTTGGGGTTTTTTTGGGAGCTCTCAGGTGGATTTTGGGGATTTTTTGGGTTCCCAGGAGATTTTTTTGGGGCGATTTTGGGGTTTATGGGGTCCCTGGGTGAGATTTTGGGGTGATTTTGGGGTGCCCAGGATGATTTTGGGGTGGATTTTGGAGTTTATGGGGTCCCTGGGTGAGATTTTGGGGTGAATTTGGGGTTTTTTGGGGTGCTCAGGATGATTTTGGGGTCCCTGGGTGTGATTTTGGGGTTCCCAGGATGATTTTGGGGTGATTTTGGGGTGTTTGGGGTTCCCGGGTGTGATTTTGGGGTTCCCAGGATGATTTTGGGGTGCTCAGGATGATTTTGGGATCCCTGGGTGTGATTTTGGGGTGCCCAAGATGATTTTGGGGTGATTTTGGGGTGTTTGGAGGTCCCGGGATGATTTTGGGGTGGATTTTGGGGTGTTTGGTGTCCCCGGGGATGATTTTGGGGTTCCCAGGTGATTTTGGGGTACCTGGAGCAGGGGCAGCGCGATTGGGGGTCCCAGAGGGGATTTTGGGGTGATTTTGGGGTGTTTGGGGATCTCGGGTGTGATTTTGGGGTGATTTTGGGGTCCCTGGGTGTGATTTTGGGGTGCCCAGGATGATTTTGGGGTGATTTTGGGGTTCCTGGGTGTGGGTTTAGGGTTTTTGGGATCCCTGGGTGTGGATTTTGGGGTTTTGGGGTCCCTGGGTGTGATTTTGGGGTGATTTTGGGGTGGATTTTGGGGTGATTTTGGGGGTGCTCAGGATGATTTTGGGGTCTCTGGGTGTGATTTTGGGGTCCCAGGATGATTTTGGGGTGATTTTGGGGTTCCTGGGTGTGTTTTTGGGGTTCCTGGGTGTGGATTTTGGGGTTTTTGGGGTCACTGGGTGTGATTTTGGGGTGCCCAGGATGATTTTGGGGTGGATTTTGGGGTTTTGGGGTCCCCGGGTGTGATTTTGGGTGATTTTGGGGTTCCCAGGATGATTTTGGGGTGGATTTTGGGGTTTTTGGGGTCCCCGGGTGTGATTTTGGGGTGATTTTGGGGTTCCTGGGTTTTTTTTGGGGTGTTTTAGGGGTTCCTGGGTGCAGATTTTGGGGTGATTTTGGGGTTCCTGGGTGTGATTTTGGGGTGCCCAGGATGATTTTGGGGTGATTTTGGGGTGTTTGGGGTACCTGGAGCAGGGGCAGCGGGATTGGGGGTCCCAGGGGGGATTTTGGGGTGATTTTGGGGTTTTTGGGATCCCTGGGTGTGATTTTGGGGTGGATTTTGGGGGTTTTTGGGGTGCTCAAGATGATTTTGGGGTCCCGGGGGTGATTTTGGGGTGATTTTGGGGTACCTGGAGCAGGGGCAGCGCCGCCCGCAGCCTCTCCAGGGGCAGCGGGATTGGGGGTCCCAGAGGGATTTTGGGGTGATTTTGGGGTTTTTTGGGGTGCTCAGGATGATTTTGGGGGTTCCTGGGTGTGATTTTGGGGTGATTTTGGGGTGTTTGGGGTTCCCGGGTGTGTTTTTGGGGTTCCTGGATGCAGATTTTGGGGTTTTTGGGGTCACTGGGTGTGATTGTGGGGTGCCCAGGATGATTTTGGGGTGGATTTTGGGGTTTTTGGGGTCCCTGGGTGTGATTTTGGGGTGATTTTGGGGTTCCCAGGATGGATGATTTTGGGGTTCCTGGGTGTGATTTTGGGGGTGCCCAGGATGATTTTGGGGTGATTTTGGGGTGTTTGGGGTACTGGAGCAGGGGCAGCGGGATTGGGGGTCCCAGGGGGGATTTTGGGGTGATTTTGGGGTTTTTGGGATCCCTGGGTGTGATTTTGGGGTGGATTTTGGGTGTTTTTGGGGTGCTCAAGATGATTTTGGGGTCCCCGGGGGGGATTTTGGGGTGATTTTGGGGTGATTTTGGGGTACCTGGAGCAGGGGCAGCGCCGCCCGCAGCCGCTCCAGGGGGCAGCGGGATTGGGGGTCCCAGAGGGATTTTGGGGTGATTTTGGGGTGTTTGGGGATCTCGGGTGTGATTTTGGGGTGATTTTGGGGTCCCTGGGTGTGATTTTGGGGTGCCCAGGATGATTTTGGGGTGATTTTGGGGTTCCTGGGTGTGGGTTTGGGGTTCCTGGGTGTGGATTTTGGGGTGTTTGGGGTTCTCGGGTGTGATCTTGGGGGTCCCAGGATGATTTTGGGGTGGATTTTGGGGGTTTTTGGGGTCCCCGGGTGTGATTTTGGGTGATTTTGGGGTTCCCAGGATGATTTTGGGGTGGATTTTGGGGTTCCTGGGTTTTTTTTTGGGGTGTTTTTGGGGTTCCTGGGTGCAGATTTTGGGGTGTTTGGGGTTCCTGGGTGTGATTTTGGGGTGCCCAGGATGATTTTGGGGTGATTTTGGGGTGTTTGGGGTGCCCAGGATGATTTTGGGGTGGATTTTGGGGTGTTTGGGGTGCCCAGGATGATTTTGGGGTGATTTGGGGTGTTTGGGGTACCTGGAGCAGGGGGGCAGCGGGATTGGGGGTCCCAGGGGGATTTTGGGGTGATTTTGGGGTTTTTGGGATCCTGGGTGTGATTTTGGGGTGGATTTTGGGGGTTTTTGGGGTGCTCAAGATGATTTTGGGGTCCCCGGGGGGATTTTGGGGTGATTTTGGGGTGATTTTGGGTACCTGGAGCAGGGGCAGCGCCGCCCGCAGCCGCTCCAGGGGCAGCGGGATTGGGGGTCCCAGAGGGATTTTGGGGTGATTTTGGGGTTTTTTGGGGTGCTCAGGATGATTTTGGGGTTCCCGGGTGTGTTTTTGGGGTTCCTGGATGCAGATTTTGGGGTTTTTTGGGGTCCCTGGGTGTGATTTTGGGGTGATTTTGGGTTCCCAGGATGATTTTGGGGGATTTTGGGTTCCTGTGTGCAGATTTGGGGTGATTTTGGGGTTCCTGGTGTGATTTGGGGTGCCCAGGATTTCGTGATTGGGGTGCCAGGATGATTTTGGGGTGATTTTGGGGTTCCTGGGTGTGATTTTGGGGGGTGCCCAGGATGATTTGTGGGGTGTGATTTTGGGGTGTTTGGGGTACCTGGAGCAGGGGCAGCGGGATTGGGGGTCCCAGGGGGATTTTGGGGTGATTTTGGGGTTTTTGGGATCCCTGGGTGTGATTTTTGGGGTGGATTTTGAGGGGTTTTTGGGGTGCTCAAGATGATGTTGGGGTCCCCGGGGGGGATTTTGGGGTGATTTTGGGGTGATTTTGGGGTACCTGGAGCAGGGGCAGCGCCGCCCGCAGCCGCTCCAGGGGCAGCGGGATTGGGGGTCCCAGAGGGATTTTGGGGTGATTTTGGGGTGTTTGGGGATCTCGGGTGTGATTTTGGGGTGATTTTGGGGTCCCTGGGTGTGATTTTGGGGTGCCCAGGATGATTTTGGGGTGATTTGGGGTTCCTGGGTGTGGGTTTGGGGTTCCTGGGTGTGGATTTTGGGGGTGTTTGGGGTTCTCGGGTGTGATCTTGGGGGTCCCAGGATGATTTTGGGGTGGATTTTGGGGTTTTTGGGGTCCCCGGGTGTGATTTTGGGTGATTTTGGGGTTCCAGGATGATTTTGGGGTGGATTTTGGGGTTCCTGGGTTTTTTTGGGGTGTTTTTGGGGTTCCTGGGTGCAGATTTTGGGGTGTTTGGGGTTCCTGGGTGTGATTTTGGGGTGCCCAGGATGATTTTGGGGTGGATTTTGGGGTGTTTGGGGTGCCCAGGATGATTTTGGGGTGGATTTTGGGGTGTTTTGGGGTGCCCAGGATGATTTTGGGGTGATTTTGGGGTTCCTGTGTGCAGATTTTGGGGTGATTTTGGGGTTCCTGGGTGTGATTTTGGGGTGCCCAGGATGATTTTGGGGTGATTTTGGGGTGTTTGGGGTACCTGGAGCAGGAGCAGCGGGATTGGGGGTCCCAGGGGGGATTTTGGGTGATTTTGGGGTTTTGGGATCCCTGGGTGTGATTTGGGGTGGATTTTGGGGTTTTTGGGGTGCTCAAGATGATTTTGGGGGTCCCTGGGGGTGATTTTGGGGTGATTTTGGGGTGATTTTGGGGGTACCTGGAGCAGGGGCAGCGCCGCCCGCAGCCGCTCCAGGGGCAGCGGGATTGGGGGTCCCAGAGGGATTTTGGGGTGATTTTGGGGTTTTTTGGGGTGCTCAGGATGATTTTGGGGTTCCTGGGTGTGATTTTGGGGTGATTTTGGGTGTTTGGGGTTCCCGGGTGTGTTTTTGGGGTTCCTGGATGCAGATTTTGGGGTTTTTGGGGTCACTGGGTGTGATTTTGGGGTGCCCAGGATGATTTTGGGGTGGATTTTGGGGGTTTTTGGGTCCCTGGGTGTGATTTTGGTGTGATTTTGGGTTCCCAGGATGATTTTGGGGTGATTTTGGGGTTCCTGTGTGCAGATTTTGGGGTGATTTTTGGGTTCCTGGGTGTGATTTTGGGGGTGCCCAGGATGATTTTGGGGTGATTTTGGGGTGTTTGGGGTACCTGGAGCAGGGGCAGCGGGATTGGGGGTGCCAGGGGGGATTTTGGGGTGATTTTGGGGGTGGATTTTGGGGTTTTTTGGGGTGCTCAGGATGATTTTGGGGTTCCCAGGATGATTTTGGGGTGTTGGGGTACCTGGAGCAGGGGCAGCGCCGCCTGCAGCCGCTCCAGGGGCAGCGGAATTTGGGGGTCCCGGCCCCCCCCGGGCTTCTGCTCCAGCTCCAGCAGCCGCCAGCCCCGGGCAGCGCCCGGCCTGGACGGGGGAGTTTTGGGGTTCAGGGGGAATTTTTGGGGGTTCAGGAGGAAATTTTGGGGTTCAGGGAGAGTTTTGGGGTTTAGGGGAATTTTTGGGGTTTTTTTGGGGGAATTTTGGGGTTCAGGGGCGGTTTGGGGTTCAGGGCGGAATTTTTGGGGTTCAGAGGGAATTTTTGGGGTTCAGGGGGAGTTTTGGGGTTCAGGGGGAGTTTGGGGTTGAGGGGAAATTTTTGGGGTTCAGGGAATTTTTGGGGTTCAGGGGAAATTTTTGGGGTTCATTGGGGGGTTTGGGGTCCAGGGGGGGTTTGGGGTTCAGGGGAATTTTTGGGGTTCAGGGGGGTTTTAAGGTTGAGGGGGGGGTTTTGGGGTTTCAGGGGAATTTTTGGGGTTCAGGGGGGAATTTTTGGGGTTCAGGAGGAAATTTTGGGGTTCAGGGAGAGTTTTGGGGTTTAGGGGAATTTTTGGGGGGTTTTTTTTGGAATTTTTGGGGTTCAGGGGCGGTTTTGGGGTTCAGGGCGGAATTTTTGGGGTTCAGGGGGGTTTTGGGGTTGAGGGGAAATTTTTGGGGTTCAGGGGGGTTTTGGGGTTCAGGGGGGGGTTTGGGGTTCAAGGGGGGTTTTGGGGTTGAGGGGAAATTTTTGGGGTTCAGGGGGGTTTTGGGGTTCAGGGGGGGTTTGGGGTTCAAGGGGGGTTTTGGGGTTCAGGGGAATTTTTGGGGTTCAGGGGGGTTTTGGGGTTGAGGGGAAATTTTTGGGGGTTCAGGGAATTTTGGGGTTCAGGGGAAATTTTTGGGGTTCAGGGGGGTTTTGGGGTTCAGGGGGGGGTTTGGGGTTCAGGGGAAATTTTTGGGGTTCAGGGGGAATTTTTGGGGTTCAGGGGGAGTTTTGGGGTTCAGGGGGGTTTTGGGGTTCAGGGGGGTTTTGGGGTCGGGGGGGGGTTTGGGGTTCAGGGGAAATTTTGCGGGGTTCAGGGGGGGAATTTTTGGGGTTCAGGGGGAGTTTTGGGGTTCAGGGGGGGTTTTGGGGTTCAGGGGGGTTTTAAGGTTGAGGCGGGGTTTGGGGTTCAGGGGGAATTTTTGGGGTTCAGGGCGGAATTTTTGGGGTTCAGGGGAAATTTTTGGGGATCAGGAGTTTTGAGGTTCAGGGGGGAATTTTTGGGGTTCAGAGGAAATTTTTGGGGTTCAGGAGGAGTTTTGGGGTTCAGGAGGAATTTTTGGGGTTCAGGAGGAGTTTTGGGGTTCAGGGGGAGTTTTGGGGTTCGGGGGGGTTTGGGGTTCAGGGGGGGTTTGGGGGGGATTTGGGGTTTTTGGGGGGCTCAGGGGATTTTGGGGGCTTTGGGGATTTTTCGCAGGGGATTTTTTGGGGGATTTTTTGGGGGACTTTTTGGGGGACTTTTTGGCATTTTTGGGGATTTTTTTTTATTTTTTGGGGGTTTTTTTTGGGATTTTTTTGGGATTTTTTAGAGATTTTTTTGGATTTTGGGGGCATTTGGGGTTTTTTTGGGATTTGGGGGTTTTTGGGGGGGATTTTGGGGGGATTTTTTGGGATTTGGGGGGATTTAGGAGGATCTTTTTGGGACTTTTTGGGGGGGATTTTTTGGTGATTTTTTGGATTTGTTTTTGGATTTTTTAAATGATTTTTTTGGCATTTTTTTGCCTTTTTCTGGGACTTTTTGGATTTTTTGGGGGGGATTTGGGGGAATTTTGGTGGGATGAGGGGGATTTGGGGGATTTTGGGGAGATTTGGGATTTTAGGGGGATTTGAGGCATTTGGGTTTTTTTGGTGATTTTTCGAGATTTTTTTAGAACTTTTTGGGGATTTTTTTTGAGATTTTTTAAAAATTCTTTGGATTTTTTAAACTTTTTTTTTGCGATTTTTTTTTTTTTTTTGGAGATTTGGGGGATTGAGGGAATTTGGGGGATTTTGGGGGGATTTTTTTTGATTTTGGGGGATTTTTTTGGGGATCTTTTTCCATTTCATGGGGATTTTAGGGGGATTTTGGAGATTTTTTGGGATTTTTTTTGGTTTATTTTTGGATTTTGGGGGGGATTTTTGGGGTATTTTGGGGGGAATTGGGGATTTGGGGGGATTTTGGGGAATTTGGGGATTTTTTGGCATTTTTGGGGGATTTTTGGGTTTTTTTGGGGGGATTTTTGGGTTTTTTTTGGGGATTTGGGTTTTTTTGGGGGGATTTTGGGGAGATTTTTTTGGATTTTGGGGGATTTAGGAGGATCTTTTTGGATTTCTTTTGGGCTTTTTTGGGATTCTTTTAGGATTTTTTTTTATTATTTTTTGGTGATTTTTTGGGCATTTTTGGGCTTTTTTGGGGGGGGACTTTTTTGGGAGGATTTGGGGGAATTTTGGTGGAATTGAGGGGGATTTGGAGGCATTTTTGGGGACATTTGGGGGATTTTGGGGGCATTTGGGGCATTTAGGGTTTTTGGGGATTTTTTAGGGATTTTTTTTGATTTTTAAACTTTTTTTATACTTTTTTTGCCATTTTAGGGGAACTTTTGGGGATTTTTTTGGGGTAGATTTGGGGCGGTTTTGGGGGGATTTGGGGTTTTTTGGAGAGGATTTTCGGAATTTTTGAACATTTTTGGGGGGTTGGGGAGCGTTTTGGGATTTTGGGGGATTTTTTTTTGGCGTTTTGGGATTTTTGGGGATTTTTTGGGATTTTTTGGGGGGAGTTTTTGGGGATTTTTGGATTTTTAGGAATTTTTTGGGGATTTTAGGGTGATTTGGAGGGGATTTTTTGGGGGATTTGGGATTTTTTGGAGGAATCTGGGGGGATTTTTTGAGATTTTTTTTGGGATTTGGTTGGGATTTAGGGGGATTTGGGGGGATTTTGGGGGGATTTGGGGGAGATTTAGAGAGATTTTTTTGAATTTTTCGGGGGATTGTTGGGGGAACTTTTTTGGGATTTTGGGGGGATTTTGAGGGATTTTAGGGGGATTTTTTGGGATTTTTCGGGGGGATTTGGGAGACTTTGGGGAATTTTTGCGCGTTTTTTTATTTTGGGGGATTTCCGTGGGATTTTGGGGACTTTTAGGGTGTCTGGGGGGATTTTTCGGGGGGATTTTGGGGCATTTGGGATTTTTGGGGATTTTTTGGGGATTTTTTGGATTGTGGGAGTTTGTGGGATTTTTGGGGGGAATTTTCGGGGATTTGGGGTTTTTTGGGGGGTACATTTGGGTAATTTTATGGGGATATTTTTGGGATATTTTTGGGTAATTTTGGGTAATTTTTGGGATATTTTGGGTCAATTTTTGGATATTTTTGGGTATTTTGGGGGGTATTTTTGGGGGATATTTTGGGTATTTTGGGCGGTATTTTTGGGTAATTTTAGGGGATATTTTTGGGTTATTTTGGGGTAATTTTTGGGGTGTTTTTTTTGGATATTTTTGGGTATTTTGGGGGGATATTTTGGGTATTTTGGGGGATATTTTTGGGATATTTTGGGGTGGGTTTTTTGGGATATTTTGGGTATTTTGGGGGGTATTTTTGGGGTGTTTTTTGGGACATTTTTGGGATATTTTGGTGGGTATTTTTGGGGGGATATTTTGGGTATTTTGAGCGGCATTTTTGGGTTATTTTAGGGGGTATTTTGGGGTAATTTTGGGTAATTTTTGGGGTGTTTTTTGGGATATTTTGGGTCAATTTTTGGATATTTTTTGGTATTTTGGGGGGGTATTTTTGAGTATTTTGGAAGGGATATTTTGGGTATTTTGGGGGATATTTTTGGGATATATTTGGGGCATTTTTTGGGATATTTTGGGTCAATTTTTGGATATTTTGGGGTGGTTTTTTGGGATATATTTGGGTAATTTTGGGTGGTTTTTGGGGGTGTTTTTGGGATATTTTTGGGATATTTTAATGGGTAGTTTTGGGGGGGATATTTTGGGTATTTTGAGGGGTATTTTTTGGTTATTTTAGGGGATATTTTTGGGAAGTTTTTGCGTAATTTTGGGTAACTTTTGGGGTGTTTTTTGGGATATTTTGGGTCAAATTTTGGATATTTTTGGGTATTTTGGGGGGTATTTTTGGGGGGATATTTCTGGGATATTTTTGGGTGGTTTTTTGGGACATTTTTGGGATATTTTGCTGGGCATTTTTGGGGGGATATTTCGGGTATTTCGGGCGGTATTTTGGGGTTATTTTAGGGGATATTTTAGGGATATTTGGGGACATTTTTGGGATATTTTGGTGGGTATTTTTGGGGGGATATTTTGGGTATTTTGCGTATTTTGGGGGTATATTTGGGTAATTTTAGGGAATATTTTTGGGTTATTTTGGGGTAATTTTGGGTAATCTTTGGGGTATTTTGGGGGGTATATTTGGGGGGATATTTTGGGTATTTTGGGTGGTATTTTTGGGATATTTTAGGGGATATTTTTGGGATATTTTTGGGTAATTTTGGGTAATTTTGGGGGTGTTTTTTGGGATATTTTGGGTCAATTTTTGGATATTTTTGGGTATGTTGGGGGGTATTTTTGGGGAGATATTTTTGGGTATTTTGGGGGGGATATTTTGGGGGATATTTTTGGGATATTTTGGGGTGGTTTTTTGGGATATTTTTGGGTAATTTTGGGTAATTTTTGGGGTGTTTTTGGGATATTTTTGGTCAATTTTTGGGTATTTTGGGGGTATTTTTGGGGGGATATTTTGGGATATTTTGGGGTGGTTTTTTGGGACATTTTTGGGATATTTTGGTGGGCATTTTTGGGGGGATATTTTGGGTATTTCGGGCGGTATTTTTGGGTAATTTTAGGGGATATTTTTGGGACATTTTGGGACGTTTTTGGGACATTTTGGGACATTGCGGGCACTCACGGCCAGGGGCGGGCAGCACCGGCCGCAGGCGGGGACAGGTGAGGTGCAGGTGCTGCAGGGGGGGAGGGCGGCCAGGAACGCCCCCAGCGCCGACGGCTCCACCTGGGGACCCCAAAAACCCCGACAGGTGTCACCCAAACCCCCCAGGTGTCCCCAAACCTGCCCCAGGTGTCCCCAAACCTGCCCAGGTGTCACCAAAACCCCCCAGGTGTCCCCAAAAAACCCGACAGGTGTCACCAAACCTGCCCAGTGTCACCCAAACCCCCCAGGTGTCACCAAACCTGCCCAGGTGTCACCAAACCTGCCCAGGTGTCCCCCAAAACCCAACAGGTGTCACCAAACCTGCCCAGGTGTCACCCAAACCCCCCAGGTGTCACCAAAACCTCCCAGGTGTCCCCCAAAACGCGACAGGTGTGTACCAAAACCCCCCAGGTGTCACCAAACCTGTCCAGGTGTCCCCAAAAACCCAACAGGTGTTGCAAAACCTGCCCAGTGTCCCCAAACCTGCCCAGGTGTCCCCCAAACCTGCCCAGGTGTCCCCAAACCTGCCCAGGTGTCACCAAAACCCCCCAGGTGTCACCAAACCTGCCCAGGTGTCACCAAAAACCCGACAGGTGTCACCAAACCTGCCCAGGTGTCACCAAAACCTCCCAGGTGTCACCCAAACCCCCCAGGTGTCCCCAAAAACCCCCCAGGTGTCCCCAAACCTGCCCAGGTGTCCGTAAAACCTCCCAGGTGTCCCCAAAACCCGACAGGTGTGACCAAAACCCCCCAGGTGTCACCAAACCTGTCCAGGTGTCCCCAAAAACCCGACAGGTGTCACCAAACCTGCCCAGGTGTCACCCAAACCCCCCAGGTGTCACCAAACCTGCCCAGGTGTCACCAAACCTGCCCAGGTGTCCCCCAAAACCCAACAGGTGTCACCAAACCTGCCAAGGTGTCACCAAAACCTCCCAGGTGACACCAAACCTGCCCAGGTGTCCCCCAGGACCCCCCCCAGGTGCCCCGTTGGTGTCACCTGGCAGCGCCGCAGCTCCAGGTGCCGCAGGTGGGGACAGAACTTGCTCAGGGCCTGGGGGGGAGGGGAGAGCTCCAGGTGTGACACCTGAGCCAGGTGGGACCTCACCCAGGTGGGACCCAGGGGTGTCCCAGGTGTGTCCCAGTGTCCCCAGGTGTGTCCCAGGTGTGTCCCAGGTGTGACCCCAGGTGTGTCCCAGGTGTCCCCAGGTGTGGCCCAGGTGTGTCCCAGGTGTGACCCCAGGTGTGTTCCTGCCCCCACGTGTGTCCCAGGTGTGTCCCAGGTGTGTCCCAGTGTGCCCAGGTGTGCCCAGGTGTGACCCAGGTGTGTCCCAGGTGTGCCCAGGTGTGTCCCAGGTGTGTCCCAGGTGTGTCCCCAGTGTCCCCAGGTGTGTCCCAGGTGTGCCCAGGTGTGTCCCAGTGTCCCCAGGTGTGTCCCAGGTGTGCCCAGGTGTGACCCCAGGTGTGTTCCTGCCCCCAGGTGTGCCCAGGTGTGCCCTCACCTGCAGCACGGTTCCCACGTGGTTGCTCCAATCAGTGAGCACGAACTCCTGCAGCAGCGAGAACCTGAACAGGTGAGGGACAGGTGAGACAGGTGGAGAACAGGTGAGAGACAGGTGGGAGACAGGTGAGAAATAGGTAAGACGGGGGGACAGGTAAGGACAGGCGAAGGACAGGTGACACAGGTGAGACAGGTGAGCACAGGGACAGGCAGGACAGGTGAGGGACAGGTGGGACAAGTGAGATGGTGAGACAGGTAGGACAGGTGGGACAGGTGGGACAGGTGGGACAGGTGGGACAGGTAAGGACAGGTAAGGACAGGTGAGAGAGGTGAGGCACAGGTGAGACAGGTGAAGACAGAGACAGGTGGAAGCAGGTAAGGGTAGGTGAGGACAGGTGAGGGCACAGACAGGTGGGACAGGTGAGGGACAGAACACACAGGTGAATGCAGGGACAAGTGGAACAGGTGAGGACAAGTGAGACAGGTGAGACAGGTGAGGACAGGTGAGGACAGGTGACACAGGTGACACAGGTGACACAGGTGAGACAGGTGACACAGGTGACACAGGTGAGACAGGTGAGGACAGGTGAGATAAGCAAGGGCAGATGAAAGACAGGTAAGACAAGCACGGAGCAGGTGACCCAGGTGAGGTGAGAGAGGTGGGGACAGGTGACACAAGTAAGACAGGTGAGGACAGGTGAGACAGGTGAGACAGGTGACACAGGTGAGGACAGGTGAGCGCATGCACAGGCGACACAGATGACACAGGTGGCACAGGTGAGACAGGTGAGGACAGGTGAGCGCATGCACAGGTGACACAGGTGACACAGGTGACACAGGTGGCACAGGTGAGACAGGTGAGGACAGGTAAGACAGGTGAGGACAGGTGAGCGCATGCACAGGTGAGGACAGGTGACACAGGTGGCACAGGTGAGACAGGTGAGGACAGGTGAGTGCATGCACAGGTGACACAGGTGAGACAGGTGAGGACAGGTGAGCGCATGCACAGGTGACACAGGTGACACAGGTGGCACGGGTGAGACAGGTGAGACAGGTGAGGACAGGTGAGTGCATGCACAGGTGGCACAGGTGAGACAGATACAGTAAGTGGGACAGGTAAGGACAGGTGACAGAGGGGAACGCAGGTGAAGGCAGGTGAGTAGAGATGAGAAACAGCTGAAACGTGGAGACAGGTGAGACACAGGTGGGACAGGTGAGACAGGTGACACAGGGAGTGCAGGTGAGACAGGTGACACAGGTGACACAGGGAGTGCAGGTGAGAGGTGAAAGAGATACCAACAGGTGAGGGACAGGTGAGGGACAGGTGAAAGCAGTGACAGAGTTGAGCAACAGGTGAGTGCAGGAACAGGTGGGACAGGTGGGACAGGTGGGACAGGTGGGACAGGTGAGTGACACTGGAGACAGGTGAGACACAGGTGAGACCGACGAGACAGGTGAGGGACAGGTGAGACAGATGGGGACAGGAGGACAGGTGGGACAGGTGACAGTTGAGGGATACGTAAGGACAGGTGGGACAGGTGACACAGGTAAGAGGTGCGTACAGGTGAGACCTGTGAAGACAGGTGAGGGACACTGGGGACAGGTGAGAGGTGAGGACAGGAAACACAACTGAGGGGACAGGTAAGGACAGGTGAGCACAGGTGACACAGGTGAAGACAGGTGAGCACAGGTGACACAGGTGACACGGGTGACACGGGTGACACGGGTGACACAGGTGACACATGTAAGCACAGATAACAGGTGAGCACAGGTGACACACAGGTGACACAGGTGACACATGTGACACAGGTGACACATGTAAGCACCAATAACACAGGTGAGACAGGTGACACACAGGTGACACAGGTGACACATGTAAGCACCGATAACACAGGTGAGACAGGTGAGCACAGGTGACACGGGTGACACAGGTGACGCACCATAAGCACAGATAACACAGGTGAGACAGGTGACACACCGGTGACACAGGTGACACAGGTGAGACAGATGACACAGGTGACACAGGTGTGGACACAGGTGAGCACAGGTGAGCACAGGTGACACAGAAGTGACGCAGGTAAACACAGGTGACCTCTCTGGGTCCCCCTCACACCTGAGTGGGCGTGGCCAGCCCTCACCTGCTCTCGGCCAATCGCAGCAGGGGGCTCAGCACCTGCTCGGGGGGGCGGCGCCGGGCGGGGGCCCCCCAGGTGAGGCCCCCCCCAGGTGAGGCCGCCCCAGGTGAGGCCCCCTCAGGTGCGGCCCCAGGTGCACCCGCAGCCACAGCCGGGGGTCGGCGGCCAGGTCACGCCAGAGGCGGCAAACGCGGGAAACCCTGCGCAGGTGGGACAGGTGAGAGACAGGGGAGGCACCGTGACCCCCCCCAGGTGTGCCCAGGTACGCCCCAAGAGTCCCCAGGTACCCCCAGGTGTGCCCAGGTGTGTCTCAGGTGGGCCCAGGTTTCCCCAGATTCCCCCAGCTGTGCCCAGGTGTGCTTGAGGTACCCCCGGGTGTGCCCAGGTACTCCCAGCTCCCCCCAGGTGTCCCCAGGTGTGCCCAGGTGCGCCCCAGGTATACCCCAGATGTGCCCAGGTGTGCCCAAGTGTATCCCAGGTGTCCCTCAGGTACCCCCCAGGTGCCCCCAGGTGTGCCCAGGTGTGCCCAGGTCTATCCCAGGTGCCCCCAGGTACCCCCAGTTGTGTTCCCAGGTGCCCCCAGGTGCCCCCAGGTACCCCAGGTGTATCTCAGGTGCCCCCACGGTGTGCCCAGGTGAGGCCAGGTGTGCCCAGGTGTGTCTCCTGTGTCCCCAGGTGTGACAGTTACACCCCCCAGATGCCCCCAGGTGTGCCCAGTGTGACAGATACACCCCCAGGAGCTCCCAGGTGTGTCCCAGGTGTGCCCAGGTGTGTCTGTGGATACCCCCAGGTGTATCCCAGGTGTCCCCAGGTGAGGCCAGGTGTCCCCAGGTGTGCCCAGGTGTGCCCAGGTGTGTGCCAGGTGTATTCCAGGTGTCCCCAGGTGAGGCCAGGTGTGCCCAGGTGTGTCCCAGGTGTATCCCAGGTGTGCCCAGGTGTCCCCAGGTGTGTCCCAGGTGTATTCCAGGTGTCCCCAGCTGAGGCCAGGTGTGCCCAGGTGTGTCCCCAGGTGTATCTCAGGTGTCCCCAGATATGTCCAGGTATCCCCAGGTTTGCCTAGGTGCCCCCCAGGTGCCCCCAGGTGCCCCCAGGTGTTATCCCAGGTGTCCCCAGGTGTCCCCCGGTGCCCCCAGGTGCCCCCAGGTGTATCCCAGGTGTCCCCAGGTGTGCCCCGGTGTCCCCAGGTGTCCCCAGGTGTGCCCAGGTGTGCCCAGGTGTGCCCAGGTGTGTCCCCAGGTGTATCCCAGGTGTCCCCAGGTGTATCCCAGGTGTGCCCAGGTGTGCCCAGGTGTGTCCCCAGGTGTATCCCAGGTGTCCCCAGGTGTATCCCAGGTGTGTCCCCCGGTGTGCCCAGGTGTGCCCAGGTGCCCCCACTATCCCGCAGGGGTGTGTCCCAGGTGTGTCCCAGGTGTGCCCTCACCTGCACAGGAAGGGCACCGCCCCCTCGCCCTCCACGGCCGCCATGAAGATCCTCAGGACGATCTCGGGGGGGCAGCGCGGGCAGGTGAGGCCCCGCCCCCCCGCCCACCTGGGGCTCAGCCTGAGCCTTCACCTGAGCCTTCACCTGAGCCTTCACCTGAGCCTTCACCTGAGCCTTCACCTTCATCCTCACCCTCGCCCTCACCTGGGGCCGCACCTGGGCCCTGCGGGGGGGGCTGGGGGGACCCCGTGGATGCCCTGGGGGGGAGACGGGGGAGAGACAGGTGAGAGACAGGTGAGAGACAGGTGAGAGACAGGTGAGAGAGGTGAGAGAGGTGAGACAGGGGAGACAGGTGAGAGACAGGTGAGACAGGTGAGAGACAGGAGAGACAGGTGAGACAGGTGAGAGACAGGAGAGACAAGGAGACAGGTGAGAGACAGGTGAGAGACAGGTGAGACAGGTGAGAGACAGGTGAGAGACAGGTGAGACAGGTGAGACAGGTGAGAGACAGGTGAGAGACAGGAGAGACAGGTGAGACAGGGGAGACAGGTGAGAGACAGGCGAGAGACAGGTGAGAGACAGGGGAGAGACAGGTAAGAGACAGGGGAGACAGGTGAGAGACATTAGGGACAGGTGAGAGATGAGACAGGCGGCACAGGTGAGGCACAGGTGAGGGACAGGTGAGAGACATTGGGACAGGTGAGGGACATTGGGACAGGTGACAGACAGGTGAGGGACAGGTGAGGGACAGGTGAGGGACAGGTGAGACAGGGAGGAACATTGGGGGCAGGTGGGACAGGTGAGACACGTGAGGGACAGGTGAGTGACAGGTGAGGGACATTGGGACAGGCGGGACAGGTGAGGGACAGGTGAGGGATGACACAGGTGGGACAGGTGAGGGACATTGGGACAGGTGAGGGACAGGTGAGGGGTGGGGGTGGGGCACGGATCGATTTTGGGGTGGGGGGCGGGGCAGGTGAGGGGGCGGGGCTATTTTGGGGGTGGGGGCGGGGCTGCTGCGGGCTCGCGGCTTTTTTTTGGGGAGGGGTCCCAGGTGAGCGGGGGGGGGGGGTGGGGGCGGGGCAGAATTTGCGCGTCCCTCCCACCCCCCCTCCCCCTCTTTGGCTCCTCCCACCCCCAGCCCCGCCCCCTTTCCTGCCCCTCCCCCTCCCGTCCGGCCGCGCTGGGGGCGGGGCCCGGGGTGACCCCGAGGGTGGGGGAGGGGAACCCCCGCCCCTCCCCCTCCCCCTCCCCGCCCCTCCCCCCGCCCTTCCGGGGGCGTGGCCTCGCTCGGGGGGTGGGGGAGGGGCAGAGTCCCGGGGCCCCGTCCCGTTCTCACCGGCCGCCGCCATCTGGAAAGGGGGCGTGGCTGAAGGAGGGGGGCGGGGCCGTCCCGAGCTGTCCCCAGCTCCCCGCAGCGAGGCCACGCCCCTCTCCTCTACAGCCCCGCCCCATCCGTCGCGAGGCCACGCCCCCTCTGCCATTCCCGCTCGCGGTTCGTTCCGGCCAATCAGCGCGCGGGGCGGCGCGCGGCGGGCGGGGCCTCGGGGTGCGGTTCGGCCAATGGGGAGGCGCGGGGGGCGGGGCCGACGGCGGGCTCGGCCAATGGGGCGGCGCGGGGGGCGGGGCCG
>JAYKTQ010000484.1:0-36767 GCA_036010785.1 Ammospiza maritima maritima
TAGTACCTGGCGGCAGCAGCAGCAGCAGCAGCAGGGGGGGGCGGCTCATGGCGGCGCTGGGGACAGAGGGGACAGCGGGGTCAGCCCAGTATAAACCAGTATAAACCAGTATGGACCAGTGTGGACCAGTATGGACCAGTATAAACCGGTATGGACCAGTATAAACCAATACAAAGCAGTATAGACCAGTGTAAACCAGTATGGACCAGTATAAACCAGTATAGACCAGTATAAACCGGTACGGACCGGTATAAACCAGTACAGACGAGCGTAAACCAGTCCAAACCAGCACAAACCGACACGAATCAGTATGGACCAGTATAAACCGGTACGGACCGCTATCAACCCAGTACAAACCGGTACAAACCAGTATAAACCAGTGCCCTCCCAGTGTCCCCCCACTGTCCCCCATTGTCCCCAATTGTCCCCCAGTCCCTCCCAGTGCTCCCAGTGCCTCTCGATGTCCCTGTCCCAGTGTCCCCAGCTGTCCCCAGTGTCCCCATTCCCTGCCAGTGTCCCCCCCACTGTCCCCAGTTGTCCCCAATTGTCCCCCAGTACCTTCCCAGTCTCTCCCAGTCCCTCCCAGTGCTCCCAGTGCCTCTCGATGTCCCTGTCCCAGTGTCCCCAGTGCTGTCCCAGTGTCCCCAGTATATCCAGTCCCTCGTGTCCCCATTGTTGTCCCCACTGTCCCCCTTTACCTTCCCAGAGCTCCCAGTGCCCCCAGTGCCTCACGATGTCCCTGTCCCAGTGTCCCCAACTGTCCCCCAGTCCCTCCCAGTCCCTCCCAGTGTCCCGCCCCCCACGGTGTCACTGTCCCCATTGTCCCCATTGTCCCCCAGTACCTTCCCAGTCCCTCCCAGTGCTCCCAGTGCCATTGTCCCCAACTGTCCCCCAGTCCATCCCAGTGCTCCCAGTACCTGTCGATGTCCCCAGTGTCCCCAGTCCTGTCCCAGTGTCCCCCCATGGTGTCACTGTCCCCAGTGTCCCCAGTCCCCCCCAGTGCTCCCAGTACCTCTCGATGTCCCTGTCCCAGTGTCCCCAACTGTCCCCAGTCCCCCCCAGTCTCTCCCAGTGCTCCCAGCGCCTCTCGATGTCCCTGTCCCAGTGTCCCCAACTGTCCCCAGCTGTCCCCAGCTGTCCCCAGTCCCTCCCAGCCGCTCCCAGTGCTTCCCAGTGCCCCCCCACGGTGTCACTGTCCCCATTGTTGTCCCCATTGTCCCCAACTGTCCCCCAGTCCCTCCCAGTGCTCCCAGTGCCTCTCGATGTCTCTGTCCCCAGTGTCCCCAGTGTCCCCAGTGTCCCCAGTCCCTCCCAGTCTCTCCCAGTGCTCCCAGTGCCTCTCGATGTCCCAGTGTCCCCCCCCCCCCCCCCACGGTGTCACTGTCCCAATTGTCCCCCAGTACCTTTCCAGTCCTTCCCAGTCTCTCCCAGTGCTCCCAGTCCCAGTGTCCCCAGCACCTCTCGATGTCCCTGTCCCAGTGTCCCCAACTGTCCCCAGCTGTCCCCAGCTGTCCCCAGTCCCTCCCAGCCGCTCCCAGTGCCTCCCAGTGCCCCCCCACGGTGTCATTGTCCCCAACTGTCCCCCAGTCCCTCCCAGTGCTCCCAGTGCCTCTCGATGTCCCTGTCCCAGTGTCCCCAACTGTCCCCAGTGTCGCCAGTCTCTCCCAGTCCCTCCCAGTGCCCCCAGTGCCTCTCGATGTCACTGTCCCAGTGTCCCCAGCCCTGTCCCAGTGTCCCTCCCAGTCCCTCCCAGTCCCCCCAGTGTCCCCCCCATTGTCGCTGTCACTGTCCCCATTGTTGTCCCCAGTGTCCCCCTTTACCTTCCCAGTCCCTCCCAGTGCTCCCAGTGCCTCTCGATGTCCCTGTCCCAGTGTCCCCAGTGCTGTCCCAGTGTCCTCCCCACTGTCCCCACTGTCCCCCTTTACCTTCCCAGTCTCTCCCAGTGCCTCTCGATGTCCCTGTCCCAGTGTCCCCAGCGCTGTCCCAGTGTCCCCAGTCCCTCCCAGTCCCTCCCAGTGCCCCCAGTGCCCCCCCATTGTCGCTGTCACTGTCCCCATTGTTGTCCCCAGTGTCCCCCTTTACCTTCCCAGTCTCTCCCAGTGCCTCTCGATGTCCCAGTCCCAGTGTCCCCAACTGTCCCCAGCGCTGTCCCAGTGTCCCCAGTCCCTCCCAGTGCCTCCCAGTCCCCCCAGTGTCCCCCCACTGTCGCTGTCACTGTCCCCATTGTTGTCCCCAGTGTCCCCCTTTACCTTCCCAGTCCCTCCCAGTCTCTCCCAGTGCCTCTCGATGTCCCAGTCCCAGTGTCCCCAGCGCTGTCCCAGTGTCCCCAACTGTCCCCAGTCCCTCCCAGTCCCCCCAGTGCCCCCCCACTGTCGCTGTCACTGTCCCCATTGTTGTCCCCAGTGTCCCCATTGTCCCCGCCCGTCCCAGGCCGTGCCGGGGGCGGTTGGTGACAGCACCGGCCCCCCCCCCTCCCCCCTCCCAGTACAAACCAGTACAACCCAGTGACAGCCCCTCCCCCACCCCCGCCCCGCCCCCCACGCCCGAATTCCCCCCCCCCCCCGCGCGAGCCGAAAAGCGGCAAAAAAAAGGCGAAAAACGGCAAAAAACGACAAAAAAAGGGACAAAAAAAAAAAAAAAAGGGACAAAGGGAGGCAGTGTGACACCCCCGGGGGCACCCCGCGAGTCTGGGGGGGTCCCGAGGGGGTTTCGGGGGGAAATCCCCGAATTTTGGGGCATTTGAAGGAATTTTAAAGGGATTTTTTGGGGTTTTTAAGGGAGATTTTTTTGGTTTTTAAAGGAAATATTTTTGGGGAAAATTCAGGAATTTTTGGGGGGTTCCGGAAATTTTGGGGGAGTCCCCGGAATTCTGGGGGGGTCCCGAGGGGTTTCGGGGGGAAATCCCAGAATTTTGGGGAATTTGAAGGAATTTTAAAGGAATTTTTTTAGGGTTTTTAAGGAATTTTTTTCGGGTTTTTAAAGGAGTTTTTGGGATTTTAAAGGAACTTTTGGGGGAGTTTTTAAGGAGATTTTTGGGGTTTTTAAAGGAAATATTTTTGGGGAAAATTCAGGAATTTTTGGGGGTTCCGGAAATTTTGGGGGAGTCCCCGGAATTCTGGGGGGGTCCCGAGGGGTTTTGGGGGGAAATCCCCGAATTCTGGGGAATTTGAAGGAATTTTAAAGGATTTTTTTGGGGTTTTTAAGGAATGTTTTTGGGGAGAAAATCCGGAATTTTGGGGGGAAAAATGCGGAATTTTTGGGGAGAAAATTCGGGTTTTTTGGGGGGAAAATCTGGATTTTTTTGGGAGGTTTTTAAGGAATATTTTTGGGGGAAAATCCAGAATTTTTGGGGGGGAAATCGGAAATTTTGGGGGAAAAATCCGGAATTTTTGGGGGAAAATCCAGATTTTTTTGGGGGAAAGATCCGGAATTTTGGGGGGTTTTTAAGGAATTTTTTGGGGGGGAAAATGCGGAATTTTTGGGTGAAAATCCAGATTTTTTGGGGGGAAAAATCCGGAATTTTGGGGGGTTTTTAAGGAATTTTTTGGGGTGGGAAAATGCGGAATTTTTGGGTGAAAATCCGGATTTTTTTGGGGGAAAAACCCGGAATTTTTTGGGGTGCCCGCTCACCTCCCAAAATCCCGGGGGGGTCCCGAAGCTCCGGGGGGTCCCAAATTCGGGGCCGAGAGTGGGGGAGGGGCGGAGGGACCGCCAATAAATGGGGGGGGAGGGGGAGGGGCAGGACCCGCCCATCCCCCCCCCCGTGACATCAAATTTTCCCCTCCTTTTTTCCTGGGTTTTTCCTTGGTTTTTCCTTTTTTTTTTTTTTTTTTTTTTTTTTTTTTTCCCATTTCCCGCTTTTTCCTAATTTTCCCAATTTTTTCACATTTTCCCCCAATTTTTTGTCCATTTTCCCCCAGTTTTTCCCAATTTTCCCCCATTTTCCCCCAATTTGCTCCCCAACCCCCTCCCCATTTTCTCCCAATTTATTCCCCATTTTCCCCCAGTTTTTCCCAGAATTTTCCCCAATTTCCCCCCATTTTCCCCAGAATTTTCCCCCCAATTTTCCCCATTTTCCTCAATTTTCTCCCTCATTTTCCCCCTCATTTTTCCCCATCTTTTCCCTAATTTTGCCCCAAATTTTCCCATTTTCCCCCAATTTCCCCCCCACAATTTTTTCATTTTCCCCCAAATTTTCCCCCTATTCTTTCCCCCAATTTTCCCCCCCATTTTTCCCATTTTCCCCCAATTTTCCCCCCATTTTTTCCCAATTTTCCCCCCATTTTTTCCCAATTTTCCCTAATTTTTCCCCAATTTCTCCCCCCATTTTTTCCCATTTTTTCCCATTTTCCGTCATTTTTTCCCCAATTTCCCCCACCTCCATATAAGGCAATGGGCGCGGCCCGAGCCGGAAGTGGGCGTGTCCAGGTGCGCCGGCCCCGCCCACACCTGGCCGATCCAAGATGGCGGCGGCGCTGAGGGCGCTGCTGGCGCTGCTCGGTGGGCGAGGGGCGATTAATTAATCAACGGCTAATTAACGAACCCCAATTAGCGCAACGGGGCTCATTGAGGGGCTGGGGGATAATTAGGGGGGTAATTAGCGGGGGCCGGGGTAATTAATTGGCTGGGGGTTAATTAGGGGGGGTAATTAAGGGGAGGTCCGGGGTAATTAAAGGGGGTCCGGGGCAATGAACGCGCTAATTAATGAACCCCAATTAGCCGGACGGGGGCTCATTGAGGGGCTAGGGGATAATTAGGGGGGGTAATTAACGGGGGCCGGGGTAATTAACGTGGTAATTAAGGGGGTCCGGGGTAATTAAGAGGGGTCCGGGGTAATTAACGGGGTCTGGGGTAATGAACAGAACAATTAAGGGGGGCTGGGGTAATTAACGGGGTAATTAAGGGGGTTCTGGGGTAATTAACGCGCTAATTAACGGCAATTAGAGAGCTGGGGTCTGATTAAGGGGCTGGGGGTTAATTGGGGGGGGGGTAATTAAGGGGGTCCGGGGTAATTAATGGGCTGGGGGTTAATTAGAGCGTGGTGATTGAGGGGGTCTGGGGCAATCAAGGGGGTCCGGGGTAATTAAGGGGGGGAGGGTTGATTGGGGAGGGTAATTAAGAGGTGGGGGGGTAATTAAGGGGGTAATTAAGGGGGGTGGGGTTAATTAGAGGGGTAATTAAGGGGGGTGGGGGGTAATTAAGGGGCAGGGGGGCAATTAGACGTTAATGAGGGGTAATTAAGGGGTGGGGGGAGCATCTTGGGGCCATTGGGGGTGGGCACAGGTGGGGGCACAGGTGAGGGCACAGGTGAGCACAGGTGAGCACAGGTGAGGGCACAGGTGAGGGCACAGGTGAGGGCACAGGTGAGCACAGGTGAGGGCACAGGTGAGGGCACAGGTGAGGGCACAGGTGAGCACAGGTGAGGGCACAGGTGAGGGCACAGGTGAGCACAGGTGAGGGCACAGGTGAGGGCACAGGTGAGCACAGGTGAGCACAGGTGAGGGCACAGGTGAGGGCACAGGTGAGCACAGGTGAGCACAGGTGAGGGCACAGGTGAGCACAGGTGAGCACAGGTGAGGGCACAGGTGAGGGCACAGGTGAGGGCACAGGTGAGCACAGGTGAGCACAGGTGAGGGCACAGGTGAGGGCACAGGTGAGGGCACAGGTGAGCACAGGTGGGCACAGGTGAGGCACAGGTGGGGGCACAGGTGGGCACAGGTGAGGGCACAGGTGGGCACAGGTGGCACTGAGGTGCCGCCCCTGTCCCCAGGTGTCCGTGTCTGTCTCTGTCTCTCCCCTCACCTGTCCAGGTGTTCCTGTCCAGGTGTTCCTGTCCAGGTGTCCCTGCGCTGTCCCGCCTGTCCGGGTGTCTCTGTCTGTCTGTCTGTCACTGATTCCTCTCACCTGCCCAGGTGTCCCTGCAGGTGACACTGATTCCTCTCACCTGCCCAGGTGTCACTGTCCCTTCTCTCACCTGTCCCAGGTGTCCCTGAAGGTGTCACTGTCCCTCCTCTCACCTGTCCAGGTGTCACTGTCCCTCCTCTCACCTGTCCAGGTGTCACTGTCCCTCCTCTCACCTGCCCAGGTGTCCCTGCAGGTGTCACTGTCCCTCCTCTCACCTGCCCAGGTGTCACACCTGTCTCACCTGTCCCACCTGCACAGGTTACATTGAGTGACTCTGTCCCTCCTCTCACCTGTCCAGGTGTCCCTGACCCCAGTCCCTTGTCTCACCTGTATGTGTGTCACACCTGTCCCACCTGTCCCACCTGTCACACCTGTCCCAGGTGTCACTGACCTGTCCCACCTGTGCAGGTGACAC
This sequence comes from Ammospiza maritima maritima, assembly GCA_036010785.1. Classification (NCBI taxonomy): domain Eukaryota; kingdom Metazoa; phylum Chordata; class Aves; order Passeriformes; family Passerellidae; genus Ammospiza; species Ammospiza maritima. The sequence goes on from JAYKTQ010000484.1 coordinate 6,320, forward strand.
CAGGTGACCTTGTTTCTCCTGTCTCACCTGCCCAGGTGTGTCTGTCCAGGTGTGCTCCCTGCAGGTGTCCGTACCTGAGCCCCGCACGGTGTCACTGACCTGTCCACCTGTCCCACCTGTCCCACCTGTCCCAGGTGTCACTGACCTGTCCCACCTGTCCCACCTGTGTCACCTGTCCCACCTGTCCCAGCTGTCCAGGTGTCACCGTGTCACCCTTTCTCTCTCTCACCTGCCCAGGTGTGTCTGTCCAGGTGTGCTCCCTGCAGGTGTCCGTACCTGAGCCCCGCATGGTGTCACTGACCTGTCCACCTGTCCCACCTGTCCCACCTGTCCCAGGTGTCACTGACCTGTCCCACCTGTCCCACCTGTCCCACCTGTCCCAGGTGTCACTGACCTGTCCCACCTGTCCACCTGTCCCAGCTGTCCAGGTGTCACCGTGTCACCCTTTCTCTCTCTCACCTGCCCAGGTGTGTCGGCCCAGGTGTGCTCCCTGCAGGTGTCCGTACCTGAGCCCCGCACGGTGTCACTGACCTGTCCCACCTGTCCCACCTGTCCCACCTGTCCCACCTGTCCCAGGTGTCACTGACCTGTCCCACCTGTCCCACCTGTCCACCTGTCCCAGCTGTCCAGGTGTCACCGTGTCACCCTTTCTCTCTCTCACCTGCCCAGGTGTGTCGGCCCAGGTGTGCTCCCTGCAGGTGTCCGTACCTGAGCCCCGCACCGTCGCCCTGCTCTTCCAGCCCGTTCTGCTGCGCTGCCACTTCCAGGTGAGCTCACCTGGCGGCCCCGCCCCCATCGTCACCTGGAAGTACAAATCCTTCTGCCCGGACACCTGGGCGGGGGCCGCGCCCGGCACCACCTGGGGGGACTCACCTGGCGAGGCCGCGGGGGCGTGTCCCGACTCCGCCCGCACTGTGCGCATCGTGGCCACCAAGCAGGGCGAGCAGGTGACCCTGGGAGACTTCTACCTGGGCAGGGCCGTCACCATCCGCGGAGGTGAGCGCGCACCTGGGCGCACCTGGGCACACCTGGGCGGGAGGAAATGGGGAGAAACGGTGAAAATTGGGTGAAAATCGGTGAAAATTTGGGGGTTTTGGAGGGAAAATTGGGAATTTGGGCCCACCTGGGCACACCTGGGTATGCCTGAGATACACCTGGGCACACCTGGGCACACCTGGGCGCACACCTGTATCTCACCTGTACAGCCACTGAGCTCAGTCCGGGCCCCGCGGCCTGGGGGGAAACAGCGGGCCGTACCTGTGCACGGTGACCTGGGCACACCTGGGCACACCTGGGCACACACCTGGGCACACACCTGGGCACACCTGGGGGCAGTTATAACACACCTGGGCACACCTGGGCACACACCTGGGCACACACCTGGGCACACACCTGTCCGTGTCTCACCTGTCCAGGTGCCGAGCTGAGCCTGGGCCCCGCGGCCTGGGGGGACAGCGGGCTGTACCTGTGCACGGTGACCTGGGCACACACCTGGGCACACCTGGGCACACCTGGGCACACCTGTTCTGTCCCACAGGTGCCGAGCTGAGCCTGGGCCCCGCGGCCTGGGGGGACAGCGGGCTGTACCTGTGCACGGTGACCTCGACCAGCGACCTGCAGGGCAACAACGAGGCCGTGGCCGAGCTGGTGGTGCTGGGTGAGACTGGGACCAAACTGGGACGGACTGGGACGGACTGGGATGGACTGGGACGGACTGGGATGGACTGGGATCAAACTGGGACGGACTGGGATCAAACTGGGATCAAACTGGGACGGACTGGGATGGACTGGGATCAAACTGGGATGGGCTGGGATCAAACTGGGATAGACTGGGATGGACTGGGATGGACTGGGAATGGTGCTGGGTGAGACTGGGATGGACTGGGATGGACTGGGTTATACTGGGAATGGACTGGAATATACTGGGATCAAACTGGGAGGGACTGGGTTGGTGCTGGGTGAGACTGGGATGGACTGGGATCAAACTGGGAGGGACTGGGATATACTGGGAATGGACTGGGATATACTGGGATGGACTGGGATGGACTGGGACGGACTGGGATCAAACTGGGATCAAACTGGGATGGACCGGGAGGGACTGGGATAGACTGGGATAGACTGGGATAGACTGGGAATGGTGCTGGGTGAGACTGGGACCAAACTGGGATCAAACTGGGACGGACTGGGATCAAACTGGGATAGACTGGGATGGACTGGGACGGACTGGGATCAAACTGGGATCAAACTGGGATGGACCGGGAGGGACTGGGATGGGCTGGGATCAAACTGGGATAGACTGGGATGGACTGGGATGGACTGGGATAGACTGGGATAGACTGGGATAGACTGGGAATGGTGCTGGGTGAGACTGGGATCAAACTGGGACGGACTGGGAGGGACTGGGACGGACTGGGATGGGCTGGGATCAAACTGGGATAGACTGGGATGGACTGGGATGGACTGGGAATGGTGCTGGGTGAGACTGGGATGGACTGGGAGGGACTGGGTTATACTGGGAATGGACTGGAATATACTGGGATCAAACTGGGAGGGACTGGGTTGGTGCTGGGTGAGACTGGGATGGACTGGGATCAAACTGGGAGGGACTGGGATATACTGGGAATGGACTGGGATATACTGGGATGGACTGGGATGGACTGGGAGATACCGGGGTCAAACTGGGAGGGACTGGGATATACTGGGATGGACTGGGTTATACTGGGAATGGACTGGAATATACTGGGATCAAACTGGGAGGGACTGGGGATGGTGCTGGGTGAGACTGGGATGGACTGGGACAGACTGGGGATGGACTGGTTTATACTGGGTTATACTGGTTTGTACTGGGATCAAACTGGGAGGGGCTGGGAAGGGGTTAAGGGGGGCTTTGGGGTCACTGGTTTGCACTGGGATGGAACTGGGACAAACTGGGAGGGGACTGGGATGGGCTGGCTTGTACTGGGATGGCGTCTGGGGTCACTGGTTTGTACTGGGAGGGGATAGGCTGGGCTGGGAGGGAACTGGTTTATACTGGTTTGTACCGGGAGGGACTGGGAAGGGGTTAAAGGGGGGTTTGGGGTCACTGGTTTGTACTGGTTTGTACTGGTTTGTACTGGTTTGTACTGGTTTGTACTGGTTTGGGGGTCACTGGGGGTCACCGGGGGTCACTGGTTTGTACTGGTTTGTACTGGTTTGCACTGGGCCCCTCCCCCCCTGTCCCCCCAGGGTCTCTTCCCGAGGGCTCCCGGCTGCTGCCCGAGGGGACCCTGCCAGGTACGGGCACACCTGGGCACACCTGGGCACACCTGGGGGCAACGAAAACACACCTGGGCACACCTGGGGGCACCTGGGGGCACCTGAGATACACCTGGGCACACCTGGGGGCACCTGGGATACACCTGGGCACACCTGGGCATACCTGGGGGCACCTGGGCACACCTGGGGGCACCTGAGATACACCTGGGATACACCTGGGGGCACCTGGGGGCACCTGAGATACACCTGGGATACACCTGGGTACACCTAGGGGCACCCAAAAACACACCTGGGCACACCTGGGGGCACCGGGGCACACCTGGGGCACACCTGGGGGCACCGGGGCACACCTGGGGCACACCTGGGCACACCTTGGGCACCCATAACACACCTGGGCACACCTGGGGGCACTGAAAGTACACCTGGGCATGCCTGTGCACACCTGGGGGCACCCAAAACCACACCTGGGCACACCTGGGGCACACCTGGGGAGGTGAAAATGGTGAAAATTGGGAGGAAATTCGGGGTTTTTGTAAGGGAAATTGGGAATTTGGGCACAGCTGGGCACACCTGAGAGGGGTAGAAACACACCTGGGCACAGCTGGGCACACCTGAGAGGGGTAGAAACACACCTGGGCACACCTGGGCACACCTGAGAGGGGTAGAAACACACCTGGGCACACCTGGGCACACCTGAGAGGGGTAGAAGCACACCTGGGCACACCTGGGCACACCCAAAACCAGACCTGGGCACACCTGGGGGCACCTGGGCTCCATTTTGGGCAGTTTAGGGCTGTTCCAGGTGGGTTTGGGGTAAATTTGGGATATTTTGGGCTGGATTTGGGCAGAATTTGGGCTGGATTTGGGCAGAATTTGGGCAGAATTTGGGATATTTTGGGGATAATTTTGGGGTAAATTTGGGGTAAATTTTGGGATTAAATTTTCGGGATGAATTTGGGGTGATTTGGGGACAATTTCAGGCATTTTTGGGGATGAATTTGGGATGGTTTGGGGACACTTTCGGGATATTTTTGGGAGAAATTTGGGATTATTTTTTGGGGGGATATTTTTTGGGAATAATTTATGCTAATTTATGCTAATTTATGCTAAATGCAGCCATTTTAACCCTTTACAGACTGGCTGTTTGCGGTGTTGGGGGTGGAGCTGGGATAACATTGGGATAATTTATGCTAATTTATGCTAATTTATACTAAATCTATATTAAATTTAGACATTTTAACCGTTTCCAGAGTGGGTGGGGTAACTTTGGGATAATTTATGCTAATTTATGCTAACGTATGCTAATTCATGATACATTTGGGGTAATTTTTTTGGGATCATTTTGGGATTTTTTTTTTTTGGGTAAATTTGGGATCATTTTTTTGGGGATATTTTTGGGATATTTTGGGATATTTCAATGGATAATTTCGGGAAGATTTTTGGGATAATTTATGCTAATTTATGCTAATTTGGAACACTTTAACCCTTTCCTGACTGGCTCTTCGTGGGGCTGGGGTAACTTTGGGGTAGTTCATGCTAATGTATGCTAATATATGCTAATTTAGGAGTAAATTAGGGATAATTTTTGGGATATTCTGGGATATTTCAGGGGCAATTTTGGGGAATAACTTTATGCTAATTTATGCTAATTTATGCTAAACGCAGGCATTTTAACCCTTCACAGACTGGCTGTTTGTGGTGCTGGGGGCGGGGCTGGGACAACTTTGGGATAAATTTGGGACATTTTGGGAAAACTTTGGGATAAATTTGGGTTTTTTTGGGATAACTTTGGGATAAATTTACGACGTTTTATAACGACTAACGACCATTTATGCTAATTTATGCTAATGTATGCAAATGTCCCGTCGCAGACTGGTTGTTTGTGGTGCTCAGGGCAGGGCTGGGATAACTTTGGGATAAATTTGGGTTTTTTTGGGATAAATTTGGGGCATTTTGGAACATTCCAGGATGGCCGATGCTAATTTATGCTAACGTATGCTAATTTATGCTAATGTATGCTGATATCCCGTTCCAGACTGGCTGTTTGTGGTGCTGGGGGCGGGGCTGGGATAACTTTGGGATAAATTTGGGACTTTTTGGGGACGACTTCGGGACAAATTTATGACGTTTCATGACGATTTATGCAAATGTATGCTAATGTATGCTAATTTCCCGGTTGCAGACTGGCTGTTTGTGGTGCTGGTGGCGCTGGGGGCGGGGCTGGTGGCGCTGGGGGCGGGGCTGTGCTGGTGCCAGTGCTGCCCCCACACCTGCTGCTGTTACCTGCGCTGCCCCTGCTGCCCGCGCACCTGCTGCTGCCCCGAGGCGCGTGAGTCACCCGGGCGGGCACACCTGGGCACACCTGGGCACACCTGGGCACACCTGGGGGCACAAAAATGGGGAAAAAACGGAGAAAACTGAGGGGAAATCGATGGAAATTTGGGGGGTTTGGAGGGGAAATTGGGAATTTGGGCGCACCTGGGCACACCTGGGGGCACCCAAAATACACCTGGGCACACCCGGGCACACCTGGGTGGGTTCTGGGCACTCCTGGCGGGTTCTGGGCACACCTGGGTGGGTTCTGGGCACACCTGAGGGGTACCTGGGCACACCTGTGGTAGTTTTGGGTACACCTGGGCACACCTGAGGGGGTTCTGGGCACACCTGGGCACACACCTGGGAACACCTGGCGGGTTTTGGGCACACCTGGGTGGGTTCTGGGCACACCTGTGGTGGTTTTGGGTGCACCTGGGCACACCTGGGGGGTACCTGGGCACACCTGTGGTGGTTTTGGGTGCACCTGGGCACACCTGAGGGGTACCTGGGCACACCTGTGGTGGTTCTGGGTGCACCTGGGCACACCTGAGGGGGTTCTGGGCACACCTGGGCACACCTGCGAGTGGGTTGAGCACACCTGGGCACACCTGAGGGGGTTCTGGGCACACCTGGGCACACCTGAGGGGGTTCTGGGCACACCTGGGCACACCTGCGAGTGGGTTGGGCACACCTGGGCACACACCTGAGGGGGTTCTGGGCACATCTGGGCACACACCTGGGCACACACCTGGGCACAGCTGGGTGTGTGTGCCCCCCCCCCCCCTCACCTGTTCCCCTCCCCCCCAGTTTACCTGGCCGGCAAAGCGGCGACGTCGGGCGGAGCCTTCGGCCCCTCCCCCCCCCCAGCGCTGCCCCTGCAGCTCCTCGGTGAGTGGGGGAGGGGCCGGGTGACCCCGGGTGACCTCAGGTGACCCCGGTGACCTCAGGTGACCCCAGGTGACCCCAGGTGAGCTCACCTGGCCCCTCCCCCACCCCAGGCAGCTCCCAGAGCTCTCAGGTGCCGCTGCTGAGGGACAGCGACAGCACAGGTGAGATGGGTGATTGACAGCTGTCAGTCATCGGGGCAGGGACTGGGTTGGACTGGGTTATACTGGTTCGTACTGGTTTGTACTGGTTTTTATTGATTTTTATTTGTTTTTATTGGTTTATACTGGTCTGTACTGGTCCATACCGGTCCGTACTGGTTTATGTAGATTTATACTGGTTTATACTGGTTTTTATTGGTTTTTATGGATTTTTATGGGTTTCTACTGGTTTATACTGGTCCGTACTGGTTTATACTGGTCCATACTGGGTTAGACTGGTCTGTACTGGTTTTTATTGGTTTATACTGGTTTATACTGTAAAAAAAAATATTTATATGGGTTTATACTGGTCCATAGCGGTTTATACTGGTCCATACTGGTTTGTACTGGTCTATACTGGTTTGTACTGGTCTATACTGGTTTATACTGGTCCATACCGGTCTGTACTGGTTCTCATTGGTCCATACTGGTTTATACTGGTTTATACTGGTCCATACTGGTCCATACTGGTCCGTACTGGTTTGTACTGGTTTGTACTGGTTTATACCGGTCCATACCAGTCCATACTGGCTTTTACTGGTTTATACTGGTTCACACTGGTTCTCACTGGTCCATACTGGTCCATACTGGTTTGTACTGGTCTATACTGGTTTATACTGGTCCATACCGGTCTGTACTGGTTCTCACTGGTCCATACTGGTTTGTACTGGTTTATACTGGTCCATACTGGTCCGTACTGGTTTGTACTGGTTTATACCGGTCCATACCAGTCCATACTGGCTTTTACTGGTTTATACTGGTTTATACTGGTCCACACTGGTTCTCACTGGTCCATACTGGTTTGTACTGGTCCATACTGGTTTATACTGGTTTATACTGGTCCATACTGTTCCATACTGTTCCATACTGGTCCATACTGGTCCCTACTGGTCCGTACTGGTCCATACTGGTCCATACTGGTTTATACTGGTCCATAGTGGTCCACACTGGTTCTCACTGGTCCCTACTGGTCCGTACTGGTCCATACTGGTCCGTACTGGTCCATACTGGTTTATACTGGTCCATACTGGTTTGTACTGGTCCATACTGGTCCGTACTGGTCCGTACTGGTCCATACTGGTCCATACTGGTTTATACTGGTCCATACTGGTTTATACTGGTCCATACTGGTTTGTACTGGTCCATACTGGTCCGTACTGGTCCGTACTGGTCCATACTGGTTTATACTGGTCCATACTGGTCCATACTGGTCCATACTGGTCCATACTGGTCCAAACTGGTCCATACTGGTCTATACTGGTCCGTACTGGTCCATACTGGTCCATACTGGTCTGTACCGGTCCATACTGGTCCATACTGGTTCATGCTGGTCCATACTGGTCCATACTGGTCCGTACTGGTCCATACTGGTTTGTACTGGTCCATACTGGTCCGTACTGGTCCGTACTGGTCCATACTGGTTTATACTGGTCCATACTGGTCCATACTGGTCCATACTGGTCCATACTGGTCCGTACTGTTCCATACTGGTCCATACTGGTCCATACTGGTCCATACTGGTTTATACTGGTCCATACTGGTCCATACTGGTCCGTACCGGTCCGTACTGGTCCATACTGGTCCGTACTGGTCCATACTGGTCCGTACTGGTCCATACTGGTCCATACTGGTCCATACTGGTCCGTACTGTTCATACCGGTCCATACTGGTCCATACTGGTCCATACTGGTCCATACTGGTCCGTACTGGTCCATACCGGTCCATACCGGTCCATACCGGTCCATACTGGTCCATACCGGTCCATACTGGTCCATACTGGTTTGTACTGTTCCATACTGGTTTATACTGGTCCATACTGGTCCATACTGGTCCATACCGGTCCATACTGGTCCATACTGGTCCATACTGGTCCGTACTGGTCCATACCGGTCCATACCGGTCCATACCGGTCCATACTGGTCCATACCGGTCCATACTGGTCCATACTGGTCCATACTGGTCCGTACCGGTCCATACTGGTCCATACTGGTCCATACCGGTCCATACCGGTCCATACTGGTCCATACTGGTCCATACCGGTCCATACTGGTCCGTACTGGTCCGTACCGGTCCATACCGGTCCATACTGGTCCATACTGGTCCGTACTGGTCCGTACCGGTCCATACCGGTCCATACTGGTCCATACTGTTCCATACTGTTCCATACCGGTCCATACTGGTCCATACTGGTCCGTACCGGTCTATACTGGTCCATACTGGTCCATGCTGGTCCGTACCGGTCTATACTGGTCCATACCGGTCCATACCGGTCCATACTGGTCCATACTGGTCCGTACTGGTCCATACTGGTCCGTACCGGTCCATTCCGTTTCTCTCCGCTCTCTCCCGCAGCGCCGTCGCTGCCCCCCCCCCCGGCCCTGCGCTACCTGGAGGAGCGGCTGCTGCTGCACACCTGGGGAGGGGGCGGGGCCGGGGCGGGGCCGGCAGGTGAGGGGGGGGAGGGGATTGGGGGGGAGGGGGGTCCTGGGGGGATTTTTGGGGGGATTTGGGGGCATTCTGGGGGGCCCTGGGTTAATTTGGGGCATTTTTGGGAGGATTTTGGGGGGGTCCTGGGGGGGATTTTGGGGCATTTTTGGGGGGGATTTTGGGGATTTAGGGGGTTTTGGGATAATTTGGGGGGATTTTGGGGATTTAGGGGATTTGGGATAATTTGGGGGATTTGGGGGGTTTTGGGATAATTTAGGGGGGATTATTGGGGGATTTGGGGGTTTTGGGATAATTTGGGGGGATTTTGGGGATTTGGGGGGATTTGGGATAATTTGGGGGGATTTTGGGGATTTGGGGGGTTTTGGGATAATTTGGGGGGATTATTGGGGGGATTTGGGGAATTTGGGGGGTCTCGGGTGGGATTTTGGGAATTCGAGGAATTTTGGGGGGAGATTTGGGGGGGTCCTGCGGGGGATTTTTGGGGACATTTTGGGGAGATTTTGGGGATTTTTGGGGGGATTGTGGGGAGGATCCGGGCAGGATTTGAGGGGATTTTGGGAAAGTTGGGGGGACTTTGGGGAGATTTTTTGAAGGATTTTGGGGGATTTTTGGGGGGGATTTTTGGGAGTCTCGGGGGGAAATTTTTGGGGGGGATTTTTTTCGGGGGAATTTGGGGGGTCCTGGAGGGGAATTTTTGGGGGATTTGAGGAATTTTGGGTCATCCCCGGGATCATTCTGGGGGGTGCTGGGAGGGAATTTTGGGGGCATTTTGGGGGAATTTTGGGGCTCCTGACTTGAAATTTTTTTTTTTTGGGCGTGGGGGCGTGGAAATCGAGCTGGCCCCTCCCCCGCCCTGACCCCTCCCCCTTTTCCCCCTTTAGGCCCCGCCCTCAGTGACGTCACCTCCCTGCACGAGCCCCCCTGGGCCCCTCCCCCCCCCCGGTCGCGCTCGGCCGAGATTTTGGGGGAGGGGCCCCGGGGGGGGGAGGGGCGGCCCCGGGGGGGGTCCCTGACCCCTCCCCCACCCCCCAGGAACCCCCCGGGACCCCCCCGGAGGCTGCGCAAGGTGGGGGAGGGGCTCAAATGGGGGAAATTTGGGGGGTCCTGTGGGGATTTGGGGAAATTTGAGGAAATTTGGGGGGTCCTGGGTGGGATTTTGGGGATTTTGGGAAATTTGAGGAAATTTGGGGGTTCTTGGGTGGGGTTTGGGGAGATTTCGGTGAGTTTGGGGGGATTTGGGAAATTTGGGGGGTCCTGGGGGGAATTTGGGGGGATTTGGTGGAAAATTGGGGAATTTTGGAGGTTTTGGGGGGGGATTTAGGATTTTTGGGGGGTCCTGGGTGGGATTTTGGGGGAAGATTTTGTGAAAATTGAGGGAATTTTGGGGGGGACCTGTGTGGAATTTTTGAGAATTCTGAGGGAGGATTTGGGGTTAATTTGAGATTTTTGGGGTTAATTTCGGGTATTTTGTGATAATTTATTAAAATTTAGGATATTTCGGGTTCATTTTGGGTATTTTGGGAGAGGGTTTGGGTTAATTTGGGGTAATTTGGATTAATTTTTGATAATTTTGGGCTGTTTTGAGATAAATGTGGGAGATTTTGGGGTATTTTGTGGTAATTCTGGGTTAATGAGGATAGTCTTTGTTAATTTATGTTAATTTATGTTAATTTATGCGCATGTCACCCCCAGAACGACGCCCTGAGCCGCGAGAGCCTCGTGGTGTGACCGGGACCCCCAAAATCCCCCAAATTTACCCCAAATTCCAGAAATTACGGAATTTTCCAAAAAATTCCAGAATTTTCCTCAAATTCCGTTCATGTTTTGGGCTCATTTTGGGGCTTTTTTAGTGCCTTAAATTTTGTTATTTTTTATTCATTCAAAATTGGGGGGAGGGGTCTCTCCCCCCCCCCTTTCCCCTCCCCCCACGCTGAGATTTGGGGCCAAATAAAGAATTTTCCAAAAATTCCCACGCGGTGACGTCATCAATCAGCCTGTGACGTCATTGACGCGCCAGTGATGTCATCAGGGAGGAAATGGGGGAAAATTGGGGGGAATTTTGAGGGATTTCAGAGGAAACTTTTGGGAATTTTCAGGAATTTTGTTTAATTTTAGGGATTTTGAGAGAATTCTGAAAGAGTCTTGGGGGAATTTTGAAAGATTTGGGGGGAATTTTTAGGAATTTTGGGAATTTTTGGGGGGAATTTTTAGGGATTTTTAGAGAATTTTGAAATATTTTGGGGGATTTTCGGGGATTGTGGGGAAGATGGAGGAATTTTGAGGGATTTTGTGGAATTTGGAGGGAATTTTCGTGAATTTTGGAGAATTTTGAGGGATTTTGTAGAATTTTGATGGAATTTTGGGAGATTTTGAACAATTTGGTGGCAATTCCGAGGGATTTGGGGACATTTTAAGGGAATTTCAGGGATTTTAGGGGAATTTTGGGGGATTTGTGAGGATTTTGGGGGAATTTTGAAGGATTTGGGGCCCTGAGTGGTTTTGGGAGAACTTTGGGTGAATTTTCAGGGATTTGGGGGCATTTCAGGGGGTCCTGAGAGGTTTTGGGAGAATTTTGAGGGATTTTCGGGACTTTTGAGGATTTTTGAGAGGATTTGGGGGAATTTTGAGGGGTTTTGAGTCAATTCCATCCATTTTTGGGTCACTTTTCCCATCAACGTCACCTTAATTAAGCCCCCTCCCCTAATTAACCCCCCCCAATTAAACCCCCTCCCCAAATTAAACCCCTTCTTTTAATTAACCCCGCTAATTAATGACCCAAATTTGGGTTTTGTCACCTCAAAAAAGACACGCAGGGGGCGGGGGAAGGGCAGCAGCGTTTATTGGGGGTGGGGGAGGGGAAGGAGCCGGGACCCCTCCCCAGAATTAACAAAGGTGTGATTAATTGATTAATTAATGTGATTGATTGATTAATTAATTGTGGTGGGTTTCGGCACCAAAGTTTCCCCAAATTTCTCCCGACGTTCCCCCAAATATTCTATAAAGTAATAATAATAATAATAATAATAATAATAATAATAATAATAATAATAATAATAATAATAATAATAATACTGATAAAATTCAGGGGGGGAAAAAAAACCAAAACGAAAAATCCCCCCCCCAAAAATCTCAACAAAATCCTGGCGAAAAATAAATCCCAAAAATTCCCGAAAAAATTCCTTTAAAATCCCAAAAAATCTCCCCAAAAAATCTCGAAAAGTTCCCCCCCAAAATTCCCGAATAAAATCCCAAAACTTCCTGAAAACATCCCCAAAAAATTCCAACCCCCGCCAAAAAATCCCCTAAAAATCCCGAAAAAAATCTCCAGAAATACAGAAAAAAATCACTAAACATCCCCCAAAAATACAGAAAAAAGTCCCGAAAAATATCCCGAAAAAAATCACAAAAAATTTCCCCAAAAATCCCCCAAAAGTCAAAATAAAATCACGAAAAAAATAGTGAAAAAAATCCCGAAAAATTCCCCCAAAAAAACCCACAAAAAAACCACGAATAAAATACCAAAAAAAATCCCGAAAAATTCCCAAAAAATCCCAAATAAATCCCCCAAAATGCCCAATAAATCCAAAAAGTCCTGAAAAAAAATCTCAAAAAATCACGAATAAAATCCAAAGAAATCCCTAAAAAATCCCAAAAATAAATCCAAAAAAAAAAAAATCTCCCCAAAATACAGAAAAAATACCAAAAAATACTGAAAAAAATCCCAAAACCTCACGAATAAAATCCCAACAAAACCACGAAAAAAAGTCCCAAAAAATTACGAATAAAATCCCAAAATATCCCCAAAAATCCGGAAAAATTCACAAAAAAATCGCGAATAAAATCCCAAAAACATCACGAACAAAATCCCAAAAAAATGGCAAAACATCCCCAAAAAATCCCCCAAAATGCCAAAAAATTACGAATAAAATCCCCAAAAATCTGGGAAACAAAAAATTCCAAAAAAAACACTAATAAAATCCCCAAAAAATCACGAACAAAATTTAAAAAATCCACAAAAAATCCCGGATAAAATCCCCAAAAAAATCACAAATAAAATCCCAAGAAATCACGAATAAAATCCCCAAAAAAATCCCAAAAAATCACAAATACAATCCCCAAAAAATCACGAATAAAATCCCCAAAAAATCACGAATAAAATCCCAAAAAAATCCCAAAAAATCACGAATAAAATCCCTAAAAATCACGAACAAAATCCTCAAAAAATCACGAATAAAATCCCCAAAAAATCATGAATAAAATCCCAAAAAATCCCAAAAAATCACGAATAAAATCCCCCCCAAAAAATCTCAAAAAATCACGAATAAAATCCCAAAAAAATCCCAAAAAATCACGAATAAATTCCCCCAAAAAAATCCCAAAAAATCGCGAATAAAATCCCAAAAAAATCTCAAAAAATCACGAATAAAATCCCAAAAAAACCGGCAAAACATCCCCCAAAAAAACCTCAAAAATTCCCTAAAAAATCCCCCCAAAAAAATACAGAAAAAATCGAAATAAAACCGAGAAAAACCTCAAAAAAATCCGATTTTTTTTCCGCATTTTCGCCCCATTTTCAAATCCCCATAGACGTCAACTCCAGGGCCGCCCCTCCCCCCGCTTTCCTGGCGCCGGCCCCTCCCCCTCTGCAGTCCCCGCCCCCAAGCTCCGCCCCCCTGAGGGCCACGAGCGCCGAGCCCAGCGCGGCCCTGGGGGGGCCCCCGGGCCCTGAATGGCCCAAAAAATCCTCCAAAAATCACGAAAAAAAATCCCAAAAAAATGCCAAAAAATCACGAATAAAATCCCCAAAAAAATCACGGATAAAATCCCCAAAAAATCACGAATAAAATCCCAAAAAATCACGAACAAAATCCCCAAAAAATCACGAATAAAATCCCCAAAAAATCACGAATAAAATCCCCAAAAAATCACGAATAAAATCCCAAAAAATCACGAATAAAATCCCAAAAAATCACGAATAAAATCCCCAAAAAATCACGACTAAAATCCCAAAACAACGTCAAAACATCCCCCAAAAAACCTCAAAAACTCCCTTAAAAAAAAACCCCAAAAATAAAAAAAAAATCGAAATAAAATCGAGAAAAACGCCAAAAAAATCCGATTTTTTTTCCGCATTTTCCAATTTTCAAATCCCCATAGACGTCAACTCCAGGGCCGCCCCTCCCCCCGCTTTCCTGGCGCCGGCCCCGCCCCCTCTGCAGTCCCCGCCCCCAAGCTCCGCCCCCCTGAGGGCCACGAGCGCCGAGCCCAGCGCGGCCCTGGGGGGGCCCCCGGGCGCCCCCGGCAGCTGCAGCAGCAGCGTCGCCACCGCGGCCACGCCGTCCTCCGTCGGCTCCAACGTCACCGGCCCCGCCCCCTGCCCCGCCCCCTTCCTGCCCGGCCACGCCCCCCGCCGCGCCGGCCCCGCCCCCGCCTTGGGCGGCACCAACGAGGCCTTGGGGGGGTTCGGGGCGGGGCCCGCGCGGGGGTTTCGGGGGTCGGGAGGGGAGGGTTGGGGGGCGGGGCGGGGAGTTTGGGGGTCGCCGAGGGGATTTTGGGGGTCCTGAGGGGGAAATTTGGGGTCCAGAGGGGAAAATTTGGGGTCCTGAGGGGGAATTTTGGGGTCCAGAGGGGAAAATTTGGGGTCCAAAAGGGGAATTTTGGGGTCCAGAGGTGAAATTTTGGGGTCCAGAGGTGAAAATTTGGGGTCCAAAGTGGGGTTTTGGTGGCCAAAGCGGAGATTTTGGGGGTCCGAAGGGGAGGCTTGGGGGGCAGGACGGGGATTTTGGGGGTCCTGAGGGGGAAATTTGGGGTCCAAAGTGGAGTTTTGGTGGCCAAAGCGGAGATTTTGGGGGTTCAGAGGGGAAATTTTGGGGTCCAAAGTGGGGTTTTGGTGGCCAAAGCGGAGATTTTGGGGGTCGCCGAGAGGATTTTGGGGGTCCAGAGGGGGAATTTTGGGGTCCAGAGGTGAAAATTTGGGGTCCAAAGTGGAGTTTTGGTGGCCAAAGCGGAGATTTTGGGGGTCCAGAGGGGAAAATTTGGGGTCCAGAGGGGAAATTTTGGGGTCCAAAGTGGGGTTTTGGTGGCCAAAACGGAGATTTTGGGGGTCCAGAGGGGAAATTTTGGGGTCCAAAGGGGAAATTTTGGGGTCCAGAGGTGAAATTTTGGGGTCCAAAGGGGAAATTTGGGGCTCCGGAGGTGAAGTTTGGTGGCCAAACCGGAGATTTTGGGGGTCCAAAGCTGAAATTTTGGGGTCCAAAGCTGAAATTTTGGGGTCCCCGAGAGGATTTTGGGGCTCCAGAGGTGAAGTTTTGGGGTCCAAAGGTGAAGTTTTGGGCTCCAGAGGTGAAGTTCGGTGGCCCAAATGATTTTGGGGCTCCACAGGTGAAATTTTGGGGTCCGTGGGTGAAGTTTGGTGGCCAAACCGAGAATTTTGGGGGTCCCCGGGAGGATTTTGGGGGTCCCGAGGTTGGGCTGGAGGACTTGGACCCCCCCAGGATGAATTTTGGGGATTTTGGGGCCAATTTTGGCTCCCGGATTCGACGTTTTGGGGGCCCAGCTCCAAATCTTGGTGGCCAAATGTCAAATTTTGGTGGCCCGACCCCAAATTCCTCTCCCTGAGCCCAGAACTTTGGTGTCCACCTCCAGAACCTTGAGAACCCCCAAAACTTTGATTCCCACCCCCAAAACTCTGATTTCCATCCCCGAAATTTTGATTTCCACCTCCAGAACCTTGATAACCGCCACAGCTTTGATTTCCGCCCCCAGAACTTTGATTTCCACCCCCAAAATTTTGATGACCCCCAAAATTCTGATTTCCACCCCCAAAACTTTGATTTCCACCACCCAAATTCTGACGACCACCAGAGTTTTGATGTCCACCTCCAGAACTTTGGTTCCCACCTCCGTAACTTTGATTGCCACCACCCAAACTTTGGTTCCCACCTCCAGAACCTTGATAACCACCAAAATTTTGGTGTCCACCTCCATAACTTTGATGTCCACCTCCATAACTTTGGTTCCCGCCTCCGGAACTTTGATAACCACCAAAATTTTGATGATCTCCAGAACTTTGATGTCCACCTCTAGAACTTTGATAGCCTCCAGAACCTTGATAACCTCCGTAACTTTGGTTCCCACCTCCAGAACTTTGATAACCACCCGAACTTTGATGTCCACCTCCGTAACTTTGGTTCCCACCTCCAGAACTTTGGTTCCCACCACCCGAATGTTGATGCCCACCTCCAGAACCTTGATGACCTCCATAACTTTGGTTCCCACCTCCAGAACTTTGGTTCCCACCTCCAGAACTTTGGTTCCCACCACCCGAATGTTGATGCCCACCTCCAGAACCTTGATGACCTCCATAACTTTGGTTCCCACCTCCAGAACCTTGATGACCTCCATAACTTTGGTTCCCACCTCCAGAACCTTGATGACCTCCATAACTTTGGTTCCCACCACCCAAACTTTGATGCCCACCTCCAAAACTCTGACGACCACCCGAACTTTGATGCCCACCTCCATAACTTTGGTCCCCACCTCCGTAGCTCTGGTTCCCGCCCCCGGGAGCCCTGGCGCCCATCTCCAGCAGGTTCTGCTGGTGGCCCCAGCAGGGCTGGAAGCACACGGTGACCCTGGCGAAGGGCCTGGCCGCCATCTTGGACATCTCCTGGCGGTGGCGCCGCCGCTCGTGCCGCGCGTCCAGGCCCTGCTTGGCCTTCCAGAGCAGCACGCACACGGCCAGGAAGAGGAAGAAGCACGAGAAGAAGACCGAGAAGAAGACAAAGAGGTCGATGTGGGCCTGGTCCTGCCTGAAGAACAGCAGGCCCTGAGAAGGTTCCGCGCCGCCGAGGACCAGCAGGTAGAAGCGGGTGGACTTGAGCGGGTGGGCCTGGTGGGGGTAGGTGAGGACCAGGCGGTCGCGGACGCCGCGGACCACCAGGGCGGGCACGGGGCGGGCCACCGTCAGGTAGGTGACCAAGCCCTGGGCGCGTTCCTCGAGGAGCGCGGGGACGCCGGCGCCGGCCGTGGGGACAACCGGCTGGGGCTGGGGCTGCGGCTCGGCGGGGCGGCCGCCGCGGCCACCAAGGTCACCACCGGGGCCACCAAGGTCACCGCCGGGGCCACCAAGGTCACCGCCAGGGCCACCAAAGGTCCTGGGGTCATCGGCGTGGCCGAGGTGGTCACCGTGGCCACCAAGGTCACCGCCGGGGCCACCAAAGCTCCTGGGGCCATCGGCGTGGCCGAGGTGGTCACCGTGGCCACCAAAATCACCTCCAGGGCCACCAAAGCTCCTGGGGTCATCGGCGTGGCCGAGGTGGTCACCGTGGCCACCAAAAGCACCTCCGGGGCCACCAAAGGTCCTGGGGTCATCGGCGTGGCCGAGGTGGTCACCGTGGCCACCAAAAGCACCTCCGGGGCCACCAAAGCTCCTGGGGTCATCAGCTTGACCAGCCTGACCGTCGTGACCAGTTTGGCCACTGAGATGGGTCTGGGGGCCACCAAAGCTCCTGGGGCCATCGGCGTGGCCGAGGTGGTCACCGTGAGCGGTGAAAGCACCTCTGGGGCCACCAAAGGTTCTGGGGTCATCAGCTTGGCCAGCGTGACCGGTTTGGTCACCGAGGTGGGTTTGGGGGCCACCAAAAGCTCTGGGGTCATCAGCTTGGCCAGCGTGACCATCATGACCACCACGACCAGTTTGGCCACCGAGCTGGGTTTGGGGACCACCAAAAGTTCTGGGGTCATCGGAGTGACCACTGTGACCGGTTTGGCCACCAAGGTGGGTCTGGGGGCCACCAAAAGCTCTGGGGTCATCGGAGTGACCACTGTGACCAGTTTGGTCACCGAGGTGGGTCTGGGGGCCACCAAAAGCTCTGGGGTCATCGGAGTGACCACTGTGACCGGTTTGGCCACCAAGGTGGGTCTGGGGGCCACCAAAAGCTCTGGGGTCATCAGCTTGACCAGCCTGACCACCGTGACCAGCGTGACCGGTTTGGTCACCAAGGTGGGTCTGGGGACCACCAAAAGCTCTGGGGTCATCAGAGTGACCACCACGACCAGTTTGGCCACCGAGCTGGGTCTGGGGACCACCAAAAGTTCTGGGGTCATCGGAGTGACCACTGTGACCGGTTTGGCCACCAAGGTGGGTTTGGGGACCACCAAAAGCTCTGGGGTCATCACCTTGACCAGCCTGACCATCGTGACCAGCGTGACCGGTTTGGTCACCAAGGTGGGTCTGGGGACCACCAAAAGCTCTGGGGTCATCACCTTGACCAGCCTGACCACCGTGACCAGTTTGGCCACCAAAATCACCTCTGGGACCACCAAAGGTTCTGGGGTCACCAGCGTGACCAGTTTGGCCACTGGGATTGGCTCCTGGACCACCAGAAGCTCTGGGGCCACCACTGTGACCACCAGAGTCGCCTCTGGGACCTCCAGGGCCACCACTGTGACCACTTTGGCCACCGGGAGCAGCTCCAGGACCTCCAGAACTTCCAGCCGGGCCGGTCGGAGCGGTGGGAGCAGCCCCAGCATCTCCAGGGCCACCAAAGGTCCCACCAAAGGTGCCACCACCACCACCACCGGTGCCACCACCAGTCCAGGAGGTGCCAAAGGTGCCACCAAAGGTCCCAAAGGTGTCACCGGCGGCTCCTGAGGTTCTCGAGGTGCCACCACCGGTTCCTGAGCTCCCAAAGCTCCCAAAGGTCCCACCAGTGGTCCCAAAGGTGCCACCACTTGTTCCTGAGGTCCCGAAGGTGTCACCAGCAGTTCCTGAGGACCTCGAGGTGCCACCAGCGGTTCCTGGGCTCCCAAAG
This sequence comes from Ammospiza maritima maritima, assembly GCA_036010785.1. Classification (NCBI taxonomy): domain Eukaryota; kingdom Metazoa; phylum Chordata; class Aves; order Passeriformes; family Passerellidae; genus Ammospiza; species Ammospiza maritima. The sequence goes on from JAYKTQ010000484.1 coordinate 25,239, forward strand.
CTCCCAAAGGTCCCAGCACTGGTCCCAAAGGTGCCACCACCGGTCCCACCACCGGTTCCTGAGCTCCCAAAGCCCCCAAAGGTGCCACCACTGGTCCCACCACCGGTTCCTGAACTCCCAAAGCCCCCAAAGGTGCCACCACCGGTTCCTGAGGTCCCAAAGGTGCCACCACCGGTTCCTGACGTTCCTGAACTCCCAAAGCCCCCAAAGGTGCCACCACCGGTTCCTGAGGTCCCAAAGGTGCCACCAGCGGTTCCTGAGCTCCCAAAGCCCCCAAAGGTGCCACCACTGGTCCCACCACCGGTTCCTGAACTCCCAAAGGTGCCACCACCGGTTCCTGACGTTCCTGAGCTCCCAAAGCCACCAAAGGTGCCACCACCGGTCCCACCACCAGTTCCTGAGCTCCCAAAGGTGCCACCACCGGTTCCTGAGCTCCCAAAGCCCCCAAAGGTGCCACCAGCGGTTCCTGAGCCCCCAAAGGTGCCACCACCGGTGCCAGCGCCGGCGGTGCCGCCGGGCGCCTGCAGGCGGACGCGGTGGCGCCCCGTGCCCGGCTCCACGTCCACGGCGAAGGTGTCGTAGGCGGTGGCCACGTAGAGGTCCACGGCGCCGAAGGTGACGTCCAGCGTGACGCGGATGTCCACGTTGGTGAACTTGGGCTGCACGGCGAAGGGCACCGAGCGGCCGGGCGGCAGCGGGCGGCGCTGCGGCGGCGGGAAGCAGAGGCTCTGCGACGCCGGGTCCAGGCAGTACTCCTGCTCCACCACCAGGACGCGGTAACACTGCTGGCCACCGACCGGGTGGCCCTGGAACGAGTCGCGGCACTTGGAGCACTGCGGGGACACCAGAAATGCCACCGGTGAGGTCAGGGAGGTCATGGAGATCATCAAGATCGAGTTTGGGGCATCCTGGAGGCACCAGAACCTTGAGGAACCTCTTGGGTTCCATCCCCACGTCCCCACCACAACCCCTAGAGAAGTTTCTAGAATGACTTCAGGATTTGGGGACATTAAAAAGGCCATGGAGACCATTGGGGTTGAGTTTGGAGCATCCTGGTGGCGACAGAACCCTGAGGAACCTCTTGGGTTCCATCCCTACGTCCCCACCAGAACCCCCTGGAACGAGTCGCGGCACTTGGAGCACTGCGGGGACACCAGAAATGTCATGGGTGAGCTCATGGAGATCATTGAGATCATCAGGATCGAGTTTGGGGCATCCTGGTGGCAGCAGAACCCTGAGGAACCTCTTGGGTTCCATCCCCACGTCCCCACCACAACCCCTAGAGAAGTTTCTAGAATGACTTCAGGATTTGGGGACATTAAAAAGGCCATGGAGACCATTGGGGTTGAGTTTGGAGCATCCTGGTGGCGACAGAACCCTGAGGAACCTCTTGGGTTCCATCCCTACGTCCCCACCAGAACCCCCTGGAACGAGTCGCAGCACTTGGAGCACTGCGGGGACACTAGAAATGCCACCGGCGAGCTCGTGGAGATCATCAAGATTGAATCTGGAGCATCCTGGAGGCAGCAGAACCTTGAGGAACCTCTTGGGTTCCATCCCTACGTCCCCACCAGAAGCCCTAGAGAAGGTTCTGGCTCTGCAGCACTTGGAGCACACCAGAAATGCCACCGGTGAGCTCATGGAGATCATCAAGATTGAGTTTGGAGCATCCTGGTGGCGACAGAACCCTGAGGAACCTCTTGGGTTCCATCCCTACATCCCCACCAGAACCCCCTGGAGAAGGTTCTGGCACTTGGAGCACTGCGGGGACACCAGAAATGCCACCGGTGAGGTCAGGGAGACCATGGAGGTCATCAAGATTGCGTCTGGAGCATCCTGGAGGCAGCAGAACCTTGAGGAACCTCTTGGGTTCCATCCCTACGTCCCCACCAGAAGCCCTAGAGAAGGTTCTGGCACTTGGAGCACTGCGGGGACACCAGAAATGCCACCGGTGAGGTCAGGGAGGTCATTGAGATCATCAGGATCGAGTTTGGAGCATCCTGGTGGCACCAGAACCCTGAGGAACCTCTTGGATTCCATCCCCACGTCCTCACCAGAACATCTTAGAGAAGCTCTGGAATGAATTCTGGATGAGGAGACACCAAAGATGCCATGGAGATCACTGGGGTTGAGTTTACAGTGCCCTGGTGGCAGCAGAACCTTGAGGAACCTGCTGGGTTCCATCCCCACGTTCCCACCAGAACCCCTGGAGAAGTTTCTAGAATGACTTCTGGATTTGGGGACATTAAAAAGGCCATGGAGACCATTGGGGTTGAGTCTGGAGCATCCTGGAGGCAGCAGAACCCTGAGGAACCTCTTGGGTTCCATCCCCACGTCCCCACCAGAAGCCCTGGAGAAGGTTCTGGAACCGCTCCCGCACTCGGGGTTTTTTTTTTCGCCGTTTTGCCCCAATTTTATCCCAATTCTTCTCCAGCTTTTTTCCAATTCTCGCCCATTTTCTACTCCCCAGGTGTGCCCAGGTGTGCCCAGGTGTGCCCAGGTGTGCCCAAACCCACAATTTTCCCTCCAAAACCCCCAAATTTCCATCGATTTTCCCCCAATTTTCACCATTTCTCCCCCCCAGGTGTGCCCAGGTGCCCCCAGGTGTGCCCAGGTGTGCCCAGGTGTGCCCAGGAGCCCCCAGGTGTGCCCAGGAGCCCCCAAACCCCCAATTTTCCCTCCAAACCCCCCAAATTTCCACCGATTTTCCCCCAATTTTCACCATTTCTCCCCATTTTCTCCCCCCCAGGTGTGCCCAGGTGTGCCAGGTGTGCCCAGGTGCCCCCAAACCCACAATTTTCCCTCCAAACCCCCCAAATTTCCTTCGATTTTCCCCCAATTTTCGCCATTTTTCCCCATTTTCTCCCCCCCAGGTGTGCCAGGTGCCCCCAGGTGTGCCAGATGTGCCCAAACCCACAATTTTCCCTCCAAAACCCCCAAATTTCCATTGATTTTCCCCCAATTTTCACCATTTCTCCCCCCCAGGTGTGCCCAGGTGTGCCAGGTGTGCCCAGGTGTGCCCAGGTGCCCCCAAATTCCCTATTTTCCCTCCAAAACCCCCAAATTTCCACCGATTTTCCCCCAATTTTCACCATTTCTCCCCACATTTTCCCCCCCCCAGGTGTGCCAGCTGTGCCAGCTGTGCCCAGGTGCCCCCAGCTGTGCCCAGGTGCCCCCAAATTCCCAATTTTCCCTCCAAACCCCCCAAATTTCCACCGATTTTCCCCCAATTTTCACCATTTCTCCCCACATTTTCCCCCCCCAGGTGTGCCAGCTGTGCCAGCTGTGCCCAGGTGTGCCAGGTGTGCCCAGGTGCCCCCAAATTCCCAATTTTCCCTGCAAACCCCCCAAATTTCCACCGATTTTCCCCCAATTTTCACCATTTCTCCCCCGCATTTCCCCCCCCAGGTGTGCCAGCTGTGCCCAGCTGTGCCCAGGTGTGCCAGGTGTGCCCACCGCCGTACCTGGTGCCGGTAGCAGTCTCTCCTGTCGGGGCAGGCGCCGCTCTCGGTGTTGTTCTGGCACGGGCACCCGGTGCCGTCCAGCTCGTTGCAGGTGTCGGCGTGCCCGTTGCACTGGCACCTGCCCGCAGGTGGGCACCGCTCAGCGAAACCCTCCCCCCCCGCTTTGCCCAAAATTTCCCTTTTTCCCCCCATTTTTTCCCCCAATTTTTCATTATTTTCTCCTATTTTTTTCCCTTTTTTTTCTATTTTTCCCCATTTTTCCCTCACCGTTTTCCCCGATTTTTTATGATTTTTTTGCCCAGACAGGTAAATCTCCCTCTCCCCATTTTCCCCAAATTTTTCCCAATTTCTCCCCAAATTTTTCTCTCCTTTTTTCCCAATTTTCTCCCATTCTTCCCCAATTTTTTCCCATTTTCTTTCCAATTTTTCTCCCATTTCCCCACCAATTTCACCAATTTTTCCCAATTTTTGTCAAGTCTTTCCAAATTATTCCAAATTTCCCAGTTTTCCCAAAATTTTTGCCAATTTTTTGCAAATTTTTTCCCACATCTTTTCCTTTTATTCCAATTTTTTCCCAATTTCCCCCCAATTTTTGCCAATTTTTTCCTCAAATTTTCCCCATTTTTCGCCTCATTTTTTGTCTCTTTTTTTCCCATCCCCAGGTGCGCCCAGGTGTCCCCAAATCCTCAAATTTTCACCGATTTTCCCCAAATTTTCACCAATTTTTCCCCCAATTTTCCCCATTTTTTTCCAAAACTTTCCCCATTTTTCCTCATTTTTTGTCTCTTTTTTTGTCTCATTTTTTCCCATCCCCAGGTGTGCCCAGGTGTCCCCAAATCCTCCAATTTTCCCCGATTTTCCCCAAATTTTTGCCGGTTTTCCCCAAATTTTCACCGATTTTCCCCAAATTTTCGCCAATTTTTTCCCCAAATTTTCACCGATTTTCCCCAAATTTTCCCCATTTTTTTCCAAAACTTTCCCCATTTTTCCTCATTTTTTGTCTCATTTTTTGTCTCCTTTTTCCCATCCCCAGGTGTGCCCAGGTGTCCCCAAATCCTCCAATTTTCCCCGATTTTCCCCAAATTTTCACCGATTTTTTGTCGATTTTCCCCAAATTTTCACCGATTTTCCCAAATTTTCACCGATTTTCCCCAAATTTTCACCGATTTTCCCCCCAATTTTTCCCATTTTTTTCCCCAAACTTTCCCCATTTTTTGTCTCCTTTTTTCCCATCCCCAGGTGTGCCCAGGTGTCCCCAAATCCTCCAATTTTCCCCGATTTTCCCCAAATTTTCACCGATTTTTTGTCGATTTCCCCCAAATTTTCACCGATTTTCCCCCCAATTTTTCCCAATTTTTTCCCCAAACTTTCCCCATTTTTCCTCATTTTTTGTCTCATTTTTTCCCATCCCCAGGTGCGCCCAGGTGTCCCCAAATCCTCAAATTTTCACCGATTTTCCCCAAATTTTCACCAATTTTTCCCCCAATTTTCCCCATTTTTTTCCAAAACTTTCCCCATTTTTCCTCATTTTTTGTCTCTTTTTTTGTCTCATTTTTTCCCATCCCCAGGTGTGCCCAGGTGTCCCCAAATCCTCCAATTTTCCCCGATTTTCCCCAAATTTTTGCCGGTTTTCCCCAAATTTTCGCCGATTTTCCCCAAATTTTTGCCAATTTTTTCCCCAAATTTTCACCGATTTTCCCCAAATTTTCCCCATTTTTTTCCAAACTTTCCCCATTTTTCCTCATTTTTTGTCTCTTTTTTTGTCTCATTTTTTCCCATCCCCAGGTGCGCCCAGGTGTCCCCAAATCCTCCAATTTTCACCGATTTTCCCCAAATTTTCGCCAATTTTTTCCCAAATTTTCCTCATTTTTTTTCCCAAATTTTCCTCATTTTTTCCCCAAACTTTCCCAATTTTTCCTCATTTTTTGTCTCATTTTTTCGTCTCATTTTTTCCCATCCCCAGGTGCGCCCAGGTGTCCCCAAATCCTCAAATTTTCACTGATTTTCCCCAAATTTTCACCGATTTTTTGTCGATTTTCCCCAAATTTTCACCGATTTTCCCCAAATTTTCACCGATTTTCCCCCCAATTTTTCCCATTTTTTTCCCCATTTTTCCCCATTTTTTGTCTCATTTTTTCCCATCCCCAGGTGCGCCCAGGTGTCCCCAAATCCTCAAATTTTCACCGATTTTCCCCAAATTTTCACCGATTTTCCCCAAATTTTGGCCGATTTTCCCCAGATTTTCACCAATTTTCCCCGCCAGGTGTGCCCGGGCGCCTCACCTGGTGCAGGTGCCGTCCAGCATGAAGAACCCTGCCCGGCAGGTGTCGCACCTGTCGCCCACGCTGTTGTTCTGGCAGTTGACGCACACGGCCTGCGCCTCGCTGGGGCCCTCCGACACCCACGTGTGCAGCTGCGCAGGTGAGGGCGCAGGTGAGGGCGCAGGTGAGGGCACAGGTGTGCCCCCTGCTGTGCCCAGGGGTGTCTCTCCATCCCCAGGTGTGCCCAGGTGTGTGCCCAGGGGTGTTTGTCCACCCCCAGGTGTGCCCAGGTGAGTCTGTCCATCCCCAGGTGTGCCCAGGTGTGCCCCCTGCTGTGCCCAGGTGTGTCTGTCCATCCCCAGGTGTCCCCAGGTGTGTTTGTCCATCCCCAGGTGTGCACCCAGGTGTGCCCAGGGGTGTCTCTCCATCCCCAGGTGTGCCCAGGTGTGTCCCCAGGTGTGTCTGTCCATCCCCAGGTGTGCCCAGGTGAGCCCCCAGGTGTGCCCAGGGGTGTCTCTCCATCCCCAGGTGTGCCCAGGTGTGTCCCCAGGTGTGTCTGTCCATCCCCAGGTGTGCCCAGGTGAGCCCCCAGGTGTGCCCAGGTGTGTTTGTCCATCCCCAGGTGTCCCCAGGTGTGCCCCAAATGTGTCCTAGGTGTGCCCAGGTGTGTTTGTCCATCCCCAGGTGTACTCAGGTGTGCCCCAAATGTGTCCTAGGTGTGCCCAGGTGTGTTTGTCCATCCCCAGGTGTGCCCAGGTGTGCCCAGGTGTGCCAAGTGTGTGCCCAGGTGTGCCCAGGTGTGCTCATCAGGTGTGTCCCCACTCCCCAGGTGTGTTTGTCCATCCCCAGGTGTGCCCAAAGCCCCAAAATCCCCATTTTTCACCCAAACTTCACCTGTTCTTTTGCATTTATCCCCTCCCAGGTGTGCCCAGGTTCGTCTCTCCATCCCCAGGTGTGCCCAGGTGAGCCCCCAGGTGTGCCCAGGTGTGTCTGTCCATCCCCAGGTGTGCCCAGGTGTGTTTGCCCGTCCCCAGGTGTGCCCCCAGGTGTGTTTGCCCATGCCCAGGTGTGTCCCAGGTGTGCCAGGTGTGCTCACCAGGTGTGTCTGTCCATCCCCAGGTGTGCCCCCAGGTGTGTTTGCCCATGCCCAGGTGTGTCCCAGGTGTGCCAGGTGTGCTCACCAGGTGCGGCTCCAGCGGGTACCTGTCGGGGTCGCGCCGGTGCCGCTCCAGGTGGGCGCGGCTCACGCAGACGTCGGCGCGGCCGCGGCAGAAGGAGCGGCAGGTGAGACAGGTGCCCCCCGAGAGGGCGGAGCCAACGAACCCCGGGCGGCACTGCTGGCACTGCGGGCCCTGCAGGTGAGCACAGGTGTGTGTGTCACAGGTGTGTGTGTCACAGGTGTGTCACACACAGGTGTGTGTGTCACAGGTGTGTCACAGGTGTGTGTGTCACAGGTGTGTGTGTCACAGGTGTGTGTGTTACAGGTGTGTCACAGGTGTGTGTGTCACAGGTGTGTGTGTCACAGGTGTGTGTGTGTCACAGGTGTGTGTGTCACAGGTGTGTCACAGGTGTGTGTGTGTCACAGGTGTGTGTGTCACAGGTGTGTATCACAGGTGTGTCACAGATGTGTGTGTCACAGGTGTGTGTGTCACAGGTGTATGTGTGTCACAGGTGTGTGTGTGTCACAGGTGCATCACAGGTGGGAAAAACACCCAGAAAATCCTGAAGCGGTGAGCACAGGTGAGCCCAGGTAAGGACAGGTGAGCCCAGGTGTGTTCCAGGTGTGGTGTCCCCACTCCAACCAAGCCCCTCCTCCACCTGTAACCCATCCCAGACCCCACCTGGAGCCCAGGTGAGCCCAGGTGAGCCCAGGTAACCCCCCCTGAGCCCAGGTGAGCCCAGGTAACCCCACCTGGCGCCCAGGTAACCCCACCTGAGCTCACCTGGATGCTCCAAACCCACCTGGGACAGGTGTGAACACCCCAACCAAGCCCCTCCCACCCCTGTAACCCAACCCAGACCCCACCTGAGCCCAGGTGACCCCACCTGGATGAGCACAGAGTGACCAAGGGAGACACAACGAGCGCCCCCCACCCCTGTAACCCAACCCAGACCTCACCTGGCGCCCAGGTGACCCCCCCTGAGCCCAGGTGCCCCCCCCCCGATGGCGGCCGGGCTCACCTGGGTGTTGTTCATGCACCTGAGGCAGGTGTCGCGGGCGCCGGGCCCCGCGCAGTCGCTGTGGCCGTTGCAGGCGCAGGGCGTGGCGCAGTCCCCGCCCACGAAGCCGAAGTGGCAGCGACACCTGTCGGGCTCCAGGCAGGTGCCGTTGGCGCAGCCCTGGCGGCACACGGGGCGGCACTCACCTGTGCGGCTGCGGGACACACCTGGGTTAGGGGGGGACACACCTGGGGCACACCTGGGACACACCTGAGATACACCTGGGAACACCTGAGACACACCTGGGACACACCTGGGTTAGGGGGACACACCTGGGATACACCTGAGATAGCTGGGATACACCTGAGATACACCTGGGGCACACCTGGGTTAGGGGGGGACACACCTGGGGCACACCTGAGACAGCTGGGACACACCTGGGATACCTGGGACACACCTGGGGCACACCTGGGATACACCTGGGGCACACCTGGGGTACCTGGGGCACACCTGGGGCACACCTGTCGGGCTCCAGGCAGGTGCCGTTGGCGCAGCCCTGGCGGCACACGGGGCGGCACTCACCTGTGCGGCTGCGGGACACACCTGGGTTAGGGGGGGACACACCTGGGGCACACCTGGGGACACACCTGGGATACCTGGGATACACCTGGGTTAGGGGGGGACACACCTGGGGGACACCTGAGACACACCTGAGATAGCTGGGACACACCTGGGGCACACCTGGGTTAGGGGGGGACACACCTGGGAACACCTGAGATACCTGGGATACACCTGGGGCACACCTGGGTTAGGGGGGGACACACCTGGGGCACACCTGGGACACACCTGAGATACCTGGGACACACCTGGGGCACACCTGGGTTAGGGGGACACACCTGAGATACCTGGGATACACCTGGGTTAGGGGGGGACACACCTGGGGCACACCTGTCGGGCTCCAGGCAGGTGCCGTTGGCGCAGCCCTGGCGGCACACGGGGCGGCACTCACCTGTGCGGCTGCGGGACACACCTGGGTTAGGGGGGGACACACCTGGGGCACACCTGGGACACACCTGAGATACACCTGGGAACACCTGAGACACACCTGGGGCACACCTGGGTTAGGGGGACACACCTGGGACACACCTGGGAACACCTGGGATACACCTGAGATAGCTGGGATACACCTGAGATACACCTGGGGCACACCTGGGTTAGGGGGGGGACACACCTGGGGCACACCTGAGACAGCTGGGACACACCTGGGATACCTGGGACACACCTGGGGCACACCTGGGATACACCTGGGGCACACCTGGGGTACCTGGGGCACACCTGGGGCACACCTGGGCACACCTGTCGGGCTCCAGGCAGGTGCCGCTGGCGCAGCCCTGGCGGCACACGGGGCGGCACTCACCTGTGCGGCTGCGGGACACACCTGGGTTAGGGGGGGACACACCTGGGGCACACCTGGGAACACCTGGGATACACCTGAGATACACCTGGGGCACACCTGGGTTAGGGGGGGACACACCTGGGGCACACCTGAGACACACCTGGGAACACCTGAGATACACCTGGGGATACCTGGAGCACACCTGAGATAGCTGGGATGTGTCCCAGCCTCACCCAGGTGTGTCCCTGCCCCACCCAGGTGTGTCCCTCACCTGTCCAGGTGTGTCCCAGCCTCACCCAGGTGTGTCCCCTGCCCCACCCAGGTGTGTCCCTCACCTGTCCAGGTGTGTCCCAGCCCCACGCAGGTGTGTCCCTGTCCCACCCAGGTGTGTCCCTGACCTGTCCAGGTGTGTCCCAGCCCACGCAGGTGTGTCCTAGCCCACCCAGGTGTGTCCCTCACCTGCCCAGGTGTGTCCCAGCCCCACCCAGGTGTGTCCCTCACCTGTCCAGGTGTGTCCCAGCCCCACGCAGGTGTGTCCCAGCCCCATTTCTCACCTGTCCAGGTGTGTCCCTGTCCCACCCAGGTGTGTCCCAGCCCACCCAGGTGTGTCCCAGCCCACCCAGGTGTGTCCCTCACCTGCCCAGGTGTGTCCCTGCCCCACCCAGGTGTGTCCCAGCCCCACCCAGGTGTGTCCCAGCCCACCCAGGTGTGTCCCTCACCTGTCCAGGTGTGTCCCTGTCCCACCCAGGTGTGTCCCAGCCCCACCCAGGTGTGTCTCTGTCCCACCCAGGTGTGTCCCAGCCCACCCAGGTGTGTCCCTGCCCCACCCAGGTGTGTCCCAGCCCCACCCAGGTGTGTCCCAGCCCACCCAGGTGTGTCCCAGCCCACCCAGGTGTGTCCCAGCCCCACGCAGGTGTGTCCCAGCCCCACCCAGGTGTGTCCCTGCCCCATTTCTCACCTGTCCAGGTGTGTCCCAGCCCCACCCAGGTGTGTCCCAGCCCCACCCAGGTGTGTCCCAGCCCACCCAGGTGTGTCCTCCCTCACCTGTCCATGGTGTAGCCGGCCCGGCAGGTGCAGGTGAAGCCGTCGGGCAGGTCCTGGCACACCTGGCTGGGCCCGCAGGTGTGGTGCCCGTTCTCGCACTCGTCCTCGGGGGGGCAGCTCAGGAACGCCCAAATCCCGCCGGCCCCGCACGCCTGGGTCACACCTGGGCACACACAGGTAACCCCGCAGGTGAGCTGGAATCCCCCCCCAAAAAAACCCCAAAATTCCCAAAAAAACCCCCAAAATTCCAACGGAAAAATCCGAAATTTCGACCAAAAAAACCCCCCAAAAATGGCCCCAGGGAAGGTCCCACACACCTGGGTCACACCTGGGCACGCACAGGTAACCCCGCAGGTGAGCTGGAATCCCCCCAAATAAAAAAACCCAAAATTCCCAAAAAAAACCCCCCCAAGATTCCAACGGAAAAATTCAAAATTTTGACAAAAAAACCCCCCAAAACCAACCCCAAAAAATCCCAAAAAATCCCCAAAAACCCCAAATTGCCCAAATTTCGTTCTCACTGTGCCGGGGCCCGCTGAGCCCCCCCAAACCACCTTTAAAAACCCCCCAAAGTCACCGAAAAACCCCCAAAAACCCCTCAAAACTTGCTTTAAACCCCCCAAACCCCCCCAAAACCAACCCCAAAAAATCCCAAAAAATCCCCAAAAACCCCAAACTGCCCAAATTTCGTTCTCACCGTGCCGGGGCCCGCTGAGCCCCCCCTCGAGGCAGCGGCCGCCGCCGTTGTGCCCCGCCCGGGCGCACCCGAGCCCCTCAAAACCCCCTCACAACCCCCTCAAAACTCACTTTAACCGCCCCAAACCGGCCCCAAAAAATCCCCAAAAATCCCAAAAAATCCCCAAAAACCCCAAACTGCCCAAATTTCGTTCTCACCGTGCCGGGGCCCGCTGAGGCCGCCCTCGAGGCAGCGGCCGCCGCCGTTGTGCCCCGCCCGGGCGCACCTGATCCCCTCAAAACCCCCTCACAACCCCCTCAAAACTCACTTTAACCGCCCCAAACCGGCCCCAAAAAATCCCAAAAAATCCCAAAAAATCCCCAAAAACACCAAACTGCCCAAATTTCCCAATTCTCACCGTGCCGGGGCCCGCTGAGGCCGCCCTCGAGGCAGCGGCCGCCGCCGTTGTGCCCCGCCCGGGCGCACCTGAGCCCCCCCAAAAGCCCCCTAAAACCCCCCAAAGCCCCA
>JAYKTQ010000134.1:7500-37954 GCA_036010785.1 Ammospiza maritima maritima
AGTGTCGGAAGTGTCAGAAGGAAGTGTCGGAAGGAAGTGTCGGAAGGAAGTGTCGGAAGGAAGGAAGGAAGTGTCTGAAGGAAGTGTCGGAAGGAAGTGTCGGAAGGAAGTGTCGGAAGGAAGAGTCGGAAGGAAGGAAGGAAGGAAGTGTCGGAAGGAAGGAAGGAAGTGTCGGAAGGAAGTGTCGGAAGGAAGTGTCGGAAGGAAGGAAGGAAGTGTCGGAAGGAAGTGTCGGAAGGAAGTGTCGGAAGGAAGTGTCGGAAGGAAGGAAGGAAGGAAGTGTCGGAAGGAAGTGTCGGAAGGAAGTGTCGGAAGGAAGTGTCGGAAGGAAGGAAGTGTCGGAAGGAAGGAAGTGTCGGAAGGAAGTGTCGGAAGGAAGTGTCGGAAGGAAGGAAGGAAGTGTCGGAAGGAAGGAAGGAAGTGTCGGAAGGCAGGAAGTGTCGGAAGGAAGGAAGTGTCGGAAGGAAGGAAGTGTCGGAAGGAAGGAAGGAAGGAAGGAAGGAAGGAAGGAAGGAAGGAAGGAAGGAAGGAAGGAAGGAAGGAAGGAAGTGTCGGGAGGAAGGAAGGAAGGAAGGAAGGAAGGAAGGAAGGAAGGAAGGAAGGAAGGAAGGAAGGAAGGAAGGAAGGAAGGAAGGAAGGAAGGAAGGAAGGAAGGAAGGAAGGAAGGAAGGAAGGAAGGAAGGAAGGAAGGAAGGAAGGAAGGAAATGTCTGAAGGAAGTGTCGGAAGGAAGGAAGGAAGTGTCGGAAGGAAGTGTCGGAAGGAAGGAAGGAAGTGTCGCAAGGAAGTGTCGGAAGTGTCTGAAGGAAGAGTCTGAAAGAAGTGTCTGAAGGAAGTGTCGGAAGGAAGGCAGGAAGTGTCGGAATGAAGTATCGGAAAAAAGTGTCGGAAGGAAGGAAGGAAATGTCGGAAGGAAGGAAGGAAGTGTCGGAAGGAAGGAAGGAAGGAAGTGTCAGAAGGAAGTGTCGGAAGGAAGTGTCGGAAGGAAGGAAGGAAGGAAGGAAGGAAGGAAGGAAGGAAGGAAGGAAGGAAGGAAGGAAGGAAGGAAGGAAGGAAGGAAGGAAGGAAGGAAGGAAGTGTCGGGAGGAAGGAAGGAAGGAAGGAAGGAAGGAAGGAAGGAAGGAAGGAAGGAAGGAAGGAAGGATGGAAGGAAGGAAGGAAGGAAGGAAGGAAGGAAGGAAGGAAGGAAGGAAGGAAGGAAGGAAGGAAGGAAGGAAGGAAGGAAGGAAGGAAGGAAGGAAGGAAGGAAGGAAGGAAGGAAGGAAATGTCTGAAGGAAGTGTCGGAAGGAAGGAAGGAAGTGTCGGAAGGAAGTGTCGGAAGGAAGGAAGGAAGTGTCGCAAGGAAGTGTCGGAAGTGTCTGAAGGAAGAGTCTGAAAGAAGTGTCTGAAGGAAGTGTCGGAAGGAAGGAAGGAAGTGTCGGAATGAAGTATCGGAAAAAAGTGTCGGAAGGAAGGAAGGAAATGTCGGAAGGAAGGAAGGAAGTGTCGGAAGGAAGGAAGGAAGGAAGTGTCAGAAGGAAGTGTCGGAAGGAAGTGTCGGAAGGAAGTGTCGGAAGGAAGGAAGGAAGGAAGGAAGGAAGGAAGGAAGGAAGGAAGGAAGGAAGGAAGGAAGGAAGGAAGGAAGGAAGGAAGGAAGGAAGGAAGGAAGGAAGGAAGGAAGGAAGGAAGTGTCGGGAGGAAGGAAGGAAGGAAGGAAGGAAGGAAGGAAGGAAGGAAGGAAGGAAGGAAGGAAGGAAGGAAGGAAGGAAGGAAGGAAGGAAGGAAGGAAGGAAGGAAGGAAGGAAGGAAATGTCTGAAGGAAGTGTCGGAAGGAAGGAAGGAAGTGTCGGAAGGAAGTGTCGGAAGGAAGGAAGGAAGTGTCGCAAGGAAGTGTCGGAAGTGTCTGAAGGAAGAGTCTGAAGGAAGTGTCTGAAGGAAGTGTCGGAAGGAAGGAAGGAAGTGTCGGAATGAAGTGTCGGAAAAAAGTGTCGGAAGGAAGGAAGGAAATGTCGGAAGGAAGGAAGGAAGTGTCGGAAGGAAGGAAGGAGGTAAGTGTCAGAAGGAAGTGTCGGAAGGAAGGAAGGAAGTGTCGGAAGGAAGTGGCAGAAGGAAGTGTCGGAAGGAAGTGTCGGAAGGAAGGAAGGAAGGAAGGAAGTGTCGGAAGGAATGAAGGAAGTGTCGGAAGGAAGTGTCGGAAGTGTCGGAAGTGTCGGAAGTGTCAGAAGGAAGTGTCGGAAGGAAGTGTCGGAAGGAAGTATCGGAAGGAAGTGTCCCAAGGAAGGAAGGAAGGAAGGAAGGAAGGAAGGAAGTGTCGGAAGTGTCGGAAGTCTCGGAAGTGTCAGAAGGAAGGAAGTGTCGGAAGGAAGTGTCGGAAGGAAGGAAGTGTCTGAAGGAAGGAAGTCTCGGAAGGAAGTGTCGGAAGGAAGTGTCGGAAGGAAGGAAGTGTCGGAAGGAAGTGTCGGAAGTGTCGGAAGTGTCGGAAGTGTCAGAAGGAAGTGTCGGAAGGAAGTGTCGGAAGGAAGTGTCGGAAGGAAGTGTCGGAAGGAAGGAAGGAAGGAAGGAAGGAAGGAAGGAAGGAAGGAAGGAAGGAAGGAAGTGTCGGAAGTCTCGGAAGTCTCGGAAGTGTCAGAAGGAAGGAAGTGTCGGAAGGAAGTGTCGGAAGGAAGGAAGTGTCTGAAGGAAGGAAGTGTCGGAAGGAAGTGTCGGAAGGAAGTGTCGGAAGGAAGGAAGTGTCGGAAGGAAGTGTCGGAAGTGTCGGAAGTGTCGGAAGTGTCAGAAGGAAGTGTCGGAAGGAAGTGTCGGAAGGAAGTGTCGGAAGGAAGGAAGGAAGGAAGGAAGGAAGGAAGGAAGGAAGGAAGGAAGGAAGGAAGGAAGGAAGGAAGGAAGGAAGGAAGGAAGGAAGGAAAGAAGGAAGGAAGGAAGTCTCGGAAGGAAGGAAGGAAGTGTCGGAAGTGTCGGAAGTGTCGGAAGTGTCGGCAGTGTCAGAAGGAAGGAAGGAAGGAAGGAAGTGTCGGAAGGAAGGAAGTGTCTGAAGGAAGGAAGTGTCGGAAGGAAGTGTCGGAAGGAAGTGTCGGAAGGAAGGAAGTGTCGGAAGAAAGTGTCGGAAGGAAGTGTCGGAAGGAAGTGTCGGAAGGAAGTGTCGGAAGGAAGTGTCGGAAGGAAGGAAGTGTCGGAAGGAAGTGTCGGAAGGAAGGAAGGAAGGAAGGAAGGAAGGAAGGAAGGAAGGAAGGAAGGAAGGAAGGAAGGAAATGTCTGAAGGAAGTGTCGGAAGGAAGGAAGGAAGTGTCGGAAGGAAGTGTCGGAAGGAAGGAAGGAAGTGTCGCAAGGAAGTGTCGGAAGTGTCTGAAGGAAGAGTCTGCAGGAAGTGTCTGAAGGAAGTGTCGGAAGGAAGGAAGGAAGTGTCGGAATGAAGTGTCGGAAAAAAGTGTCGGAAGGAAGGAAGGAAATGTCGGAAGGAAGGAAGGAAGTGTCGGAAGGAAGGAAGGAAGGAAGTGTCAGAAGGAAGTGTCGGAAGGAAGGAAGGAAGTGTCGGAAGGAAGTGGCAGAAGGAAGTGTCGGAAGGAAGTGTCGGAAGGAAGGAAGGAAGGAAGGAAGGAAGGAAGTGTCGGAAGGAATGAAGGAAGTGTCGGAAGGAAGTGTCGGAAGTGTCGGAAGTGTCGGAAGTGTCAGAAGGAAGTGTCGGAAGGTAGTGTCGGAAGGAAGTATCGGAAGGAAGTGTCCCAAGGAAGGAAGGAAGGAAGGAAGGAAGGAAGGAAGTGTCGGAAGTGTCGGAAGTCTCGGAAGTGTAAGAAGGAAGGAAGTGTCGGAAGGAAGTGTCGGAAGGAAGGAAGTGTCTGAAGGAAGGAAGTCTCGGAAGGAAGTGTCGGAAGGAAGTGTCGGAAGGAAGGAAGTGTCGGAAGGAAGTGTCGGAAGTGTCGGAAGTGTCGGAAGTGTCAGAAGGAAGTGTCGGAAGGAAGTGTCGGAATGAAGTGTCGGAAGGAAGTGTCGGAAGGAAGGAAGGAAGGAAGGAAGGAAGGAAGGAAGGAAGGAAGGAAGGAAGGAAGAAAGGAAGGAAGGAAGGAAGGAAGGAAGGAAGTGTCGGAAGTGTCGGAAGTCTCGGAAGTGTCAGAAGGAAGGAAGTGTCGGAAGGAAGTGTCGGAAGGAAGGAAGTGTCTGAAGGAAGGAAGTGTCGGAAGGAAGTGTCGGAAGGAAGTGTCGGAAGGAAGGAAGTGTCGGAAGGAAGTGTCGAAGTGTCGGAAGTGTCGGAAGTGTCAGAAGGAAGTGTCGGAAGGAAGTGTCGGAAGGAAGTGTCGGAAGGAAGTGTCGGAAGGAAGTGTCGGAAGGAAGTGTCGGAAGGAAGGAAGGAAGGAAGGAAGGAAGGAAGGAAGGAAGGAAGGAAGGAAGGAAGGAAGGAAGGAAGGAAGGAAGGAAGGAAGGAAGGAAGGAAGGAAGGAAGGAAGGAAGGAAGGAAGGAAGGAAGGAAGGAAGGAAAGAAGGATGGAAGGAAGGAAGTCTCGGAAGGAAGGAAGGAAGTGTCGGAAGTGTCGGAAGTGTCGGAAGTGTCGGCAGTGTCAGAAGGAAGGAAGGAAGGAAGGAAGTGTCGGAAGGAAGTGTCGGAAGGAAGTGTCGGAAGGAAGTGTCGGAAGGAAGTGTCTGAAGGAAGTGTCGGAAGGAAGTGTCGGAAGGAAGTGTCGGAAGGAAGTGTCGGAAGGAAGGAAGGAAGGAAGGAAGGAAGGAAGGAAGGAAGGAAGGAAGGAAGGAAGGAAGGAAGGAAGGAAGGAAGGAAGGAAGGAAGTGTCGGGAGGAAGGAAGTGTCGGAAGGAAGGAAGGAAGGAAGGAAGGAAGGAAGGAAGGAAGGAAGGAAGGAAGGAAGGAAGGAAGGAAGGAAGGAAGGAAGGAAGGAAGGAAATGTCTGAAGGAAGTGTCGAAAGGAAGGAAGGAAGGAAGTGTCGGAAGGAAGTGTCGGAAGGAAGGAAGGAAGTGTCGCAAGGAAGTGTCGGAAGTGTCTGAAGGAAGAGTCAGAAGGAAGTGTCTGAAGGAAGTGTCGGAAGGAAGGAAGGAAGTGTCGGAATGAAGTGTCGGAAAAAAGTGTCGGAAGGAAGGAAGGAAATGTCGGAAAGAAGGAAGGAAGTGTCGGAAGGAAGGAAGGAAGGAAGGAAGTGTCAGAAGGAAGTGTCGGAAGGAAGGAAGGAAGTGTCGGAAGGAAGTGGCGGAAGGAAGTGTCGGAAGGAAGTGTCGGAAGGAAGGAAGGAAGGAAGGAAGTGTCGGAAGGAATGAAGGAAGTGTCGGAAGGAAGTGTCGGAAGTGTCGGAAGTGTCGGAAGTGTCAGAAGGAAGTGTCGGAAGGAAGTGTCGGAAGGAAGTGTCGGAAGGAAGTGTCGGAAGGAAGTGTCGGAAGGAAGGAAGGAAGGAAGGAAGGAAGGAAGGAAGGAAGGAAGGAAGGAAGGAAGGAAGGAAGGAAGGAAGGAAGGAAGGAAGGAAGGAAGGAAGTGTCGGAAGTGTCGGAAGTGTCAGAAGGAAGGAAGGAAGGAAGGAAGTGTCGGAAGGAAGGAAGTGTCTGAAGGAAGGAAGTGTCGGAAGGAAGTGTCGGAAGGAAGTGTCGGAAGGAAGGAAGTGTCGGAAGGAAGTGTCGGAAGGAAGTGTCGGAACGAAGTGTCGGAAGTGTCGGAAGGAAGTGTCGGAAGTGTCGGAAGTGTCGGAAGGAAGTGTCGGAAGGAAGTGTCGGAAGGAAGTGTCGGAAGGAAGGAAGGAAGTGTCTGAAGGAAGTGTCGGAAGGAAATGTCGGAAGGAAGTGTCGGAAGGAAGAGTCGGAAGGAAGGAAGGAAGGAAGTGTCGGAAGGAAGGAAGGATGTGTCGGAAGGAATGAAGTGTCGGAAGGTAGGGAGTGTCGGAAGGAAGTGTCGGAAGGAAGTGTCGGAACGAAGTGTCGGAAGTGTCGGAAGGAAGTGTCGGAAGTGTCGGAAGTGTCGGAAGGAAGTGTCGGAAGGAAGTGTCGGAAGGAAGTGTCGGAAGGAAGGAAGGAAGTGTCTGAAGGAAGTGTCGGAAGGAAATGTCGGAAGGAAGTGTCGGAAGGAAGAGTCGGAAGGAAGGAAGGAAGTATCGGAAGGAAGTGTCGGAAGGAAGTGTCGGAAGGAAGGAAGGAAGGAAGTGTCGGAAGGAAGTGTCGGAAGGAAGTGTCGGAAGGAAGTGTCGGAAGGAAGGAAGATTCGGAAGGAAGGAAGTGTCGGAAGGAAGGAAGTGTCGGAAGTAAGTGTCGGAAGGAAGTGTCGGAAGGAAGTGTCGGAAGGAAGTGTCGGAAGGAAGTGTCGGAAGGAAGTGTCGGAAGGAAGGAAGGAAGGAAGGAAGGAAGGAAGGAAGGAAGGAAGGAAGGAAGGAAGGAAGGAAGGAAGGAAGGAAGGAAGGAAGGAAGGAAGGAAGGAAGTGTCCGAAGGAAGGAAGGAAGGAAGTGTCGGAAGGATGTGTCAGAAGGAAGGAAGGATGTGTCGGAAGGAATGAAGTGTCGGAAGGTAGGGAGTGTCGGAAGGAAGTGTCGGAAGGAAGTGTCGGAACGATGTGTCGGAAGTATCGGAAGGAAGTGTCGGAAGTGTCGGAAGTGTCGGAAGGAAGTGTCGGAAGGAAGGAAGGAAGTGTCTGAAGGAAGTGTCGGAAGGAAGTGTCGGACGGAAGAGTCGGAAGGAAGGAAGGAAGGAAGGAAGGAAGGAAGGAAGGAAGGAAGGAAGGAAGGAAGGAAGGAAGGAAGGAAGGAAGGAAGGAAGGAAGGAAGGAAGGAAGGAAGTGTCGGAAGGAAGGAAGGAAGGAAGGAAGGAAGGAAGGAAGGAAGGAAGGAAGGAAGGAAGGAAGGAAGGAAGGAAATGTCTGAAGGAAGTGTCGGAAGGAAGGAAGGAAGTGTCGGAACGAAGTGTCGGAAGGAAGGAAGGAAGTGTCGCAAGGAAGTGTCGGAAGTGTCTGAAGGAAGTGTCGGAAGTGTCGGAAGTGTCGGAAGGAAGTGTCGGAAGGAAGTGTCGGAAGGAAGTGTCGGAAGGAATCAAGGAAGTGTCTGAAGGAAGTGTCGGAAGGAAATGTCGGAAGGAAGTGTCGGAAGGAAGAGTCGGAAGGAAGGAAGGAAGTGTCGGAAGGAAGGAAGGAAGTATCGGAAGGAAGTGTCGGAAGGAAGTGTCGGAAGGAAGGAAGGAAGGAAGTGTCGGAAGGAAGTGTCGGAAGGAAGTGTCGGAAGGAAGTGTCGGAAGGAAGTGTCGGAAGGAAGTGTCGGAATGAAGGAAGATTCGGAAGGAAGGAAGTGTCGGAAGGAAGGAAGTGTCGGAAGGAAGTGTCGGAAGGAAGTGTCGGAAGGAAGTGTCGGAAGGAAGTGTCGGAAGGAAGTGTCGGAAGGAAGGAAGGAAGGAAGGAAGGAAGGAAGGAAGGAAGGAAGGAAGGAAGGAAGGAAGGAAGGAAGGAAGGAAGGAAGGAAGGAAGGAAGGAAGGAAGGAAGGAAGGAAGTGTCCGAAGGAAGGAAGGAAGGAAGTGTCGGAAGGATGTGTCAGAAGGAAGGAAGGATGTGTCGGAAGGAATGAAGTGTCGGAAGGTAGGGAGTGTCGGAAGGAAGTGTCGGAAGGAAGTGTCGGAAGGAAGTGTCGGAAGGAAGGAAGGAAGTGTCTTGAAGGAAGTGTCGGAAGGAAATGTCGGAAGGAAGAGTCGGAAGGAAGGAAGGAAGGAAGGAAGGAAGGAAGGAAGGAAGGAAGGAAGGAAGGAAGGAAGGAAGGAAGGAAGGAAATGTCTGAAGGAAGTGTCGGAAGGAAGGAAGGAAGTGTCGGAAGGAAGTGTCGGAAGGAAGGAAGGAAGTGTCGCAAGGAGGTGTCGGAAGTGTCTGAAGGAAGAGTCTGAAGGAAGTGTCTGAAGGAACTGTCGGAAGGAAGGAAGGAAGTGTCGGAAGGAAGTGTCGGAAGAAAGTGTCGGAAGGAAGGAAGGAAATGTCGGAAGGAAGGAAGGAAGTGTCGGAACGAAGGAAGCAAGAAAGTGTCAGAAGGAAGTGTCGGAAGGAAGGAAGGACGTGTCGGAAGGAAGTGGCGGAAGGAAGTGTCGGAAGGAAGTGTCGGAAGGAAGGAAGGAAGGAAGGAAGGAAGGAAGGAAGGAAGGAAGGAAGGAAGGAAGGAAGGAAGGAAGGAAGTGTCGGAAGGAATGAAGGAAGTGTCGGAAGGAAGTGTCGGAAGTGTCGGAAGTGTCGGAAGTGTCAGAAGGAAGTGTCGGAAGGAAGTGTCGGAAGGAAGTGTCGGAAGAGAGTGTCGGAAGGAAGGAAGGAAGGAAGGAAGGAAGGAAGGAAGGAAGGAAGGAAGGAAGGAAGGAAGGAAGTGTCGGGAGGAAGGAAGGAAGGAAGGAAGGAAGGAAGGAAGGAAGGAAGGAAGGAAGGAAGGAAGGAAGGAAGGAAGGAAGGAAGGAAGGAAGGAAGGAAGGAAGGAAGGAAGGAAGAAAGGAAGGAAGGAAGGAAGGAAGGAAGGAAGGAAGGAAGGAAGGAAGGAAGGAAGGAAGGAAGGAAGGAAGGAAGGAAGGAAGGAAGGAAGGAAGGAAATGTCTGAAGGAAGTGTCTGAAGGAAGGAAGGAAGTGTCGGAAGGAAGTGTCGGAAGGAAGGAAGGAAGTGTCGGAAGGAAGTGTCGGAAGGAAGTGTCGCAAGGAAGTGTCGGAAGTGTCGGAAGGAAGTGTCGGAAGGAAGTGTCGGAAGGAAGTGTCGGAAGGAAGGAAGGAAGTGTCGGAATGAAGTGTCGGAAGAAAGTGTCGGAAGGAAGGAAGGAAATGTCGGAAGGAAGGAAGGAAGTGTCGGAAGGAAGGAAGGAAGGAAGTGTCAGAAGGAAGTGTCGGAAGGAAGGAAGGAAGTGTCGGAAGGAAGTGGCGGAAGGAAGTGTCGGAAGGAAGTGTCGGAAGGAAGGAAGGAAGGAAGGAAGTGTCGGAAGGAATGAAGGAAGTGTCGGAAGGAAGTTTCGGAAGTGTCGGAAGTGTCGGAAGTGTCAGAAGGAAGTGTCGGAAGGAAGTGTCGGAAGGAAGCGTCGGAAGGAAGGAAGGAAGGAAGGAAGGAAGGAAGTGTCGGAAGGAAGGAAGTGTCTGAAGGAAGGAAGTGTCGGAAGGAAGGAAGGAAGGAAGGAAGTGTCGGAAGGAAGGAAGTGTCGGAAGGAAGGAAGGAAGGAAGGAAGGAAAGAAGGAAGGAAGGAAGGAAGGAAGGAAGGAAGGAAGGAAGGAAGGAAGGAAGGAAGGAAGGAAGGAAGGAAGGAAGGAAGGAAGGAAGTATCTGTCGGAAGGAATGAAGTGTCGGAAGGTAGGGAGTGTCGGAACGAAGTGTCGGAAGGAAGGAAGGAAGTGTCGGAAGGAAGTGTCGGAAGGAAGGAAGGAAGGAAGTGTCGGAAGGAAGTGTCGGAAGGAAGTGTCTGAAGGAAGTGTCGGAAGGAAGTGTCGGAAGGAAGGCAGGAAGTGTCGGAAGGAAGTGTCGGAAGGAAGTGTCGGAAGGAAGTGTCGGAAGGAAGTGTCGGAAGGAAGGAAGGAAGGAAGGAAGGAAGGAAGGAAGGAAGGAAGGAAGGAAGTTAGTGTCGGAAGGAAGTGTCGGAAGTGTCTGAAGGAAGTGTCTGAAGGAAGTGTCGGAAGGAAGTGTCTGAAGGAAGTGTCGGAAGGAAGTGTCGGAAGGAAGGAATGAAGTGTCGGAAGGAAGGAAGGAAGGAAGTGTCGGAAGGAAGTGTCGGAAGGAAGTGTCGGAAAGAAGGAAGGAAGTTTCGGAAGGAAGGAAGTGTCGGAAGGAAGGAAGGAATTGTCGGAAGGTAGGAAGGAAGGAAGTGTAAGAAGGAAGTGTCGGAAGGAAGGAAGGAAGTGTCGGAAGGAAGTGTCGGAAGGAAGTTTCGGAAGGAAGTGTCGGAAGGAAGGAAGTGTCGGAAGGAAGTGTCGGAAGGAAGTGTCAAAAGGAAGTGTCGGAAGGAAGTGTCGGAAGGAAGGAAGGAAGTGTCGGAAGGAAGTGTCGGAAGGA
This sequence comes from Ammospiza maritima maritima, assembly GCA_036010785.1. Classification (NCBI taxonomy): domain Eukaryota; kingdom Metazoa; phylum Chordata; class Aves; order Passeriformes; family Passerellidae; genus Ammospiza; species Ammospiza maritima. Next base: position 17,435 of record JAYKTQ010000134.1, read on the forward strand.
AGTGTCGGAAGGAAGTGTCGGAAGGAAGTGTCGGAATGAAGTGTCGGAAGGAAGGAAGGAAGGAAGGAAGGAAGGAAGGAAGGAAGGAAGGAAGGTAGGAAGGAAGGAAGGAAGGAAGGAAGGAAGGAAGGAAGGAAGGAAGGAAGGAAGTGTCGCAAGGAAGTGTCGGAAGTGTCGGAAGGAAGTGTCGGAAGGAAGGAAGGAAGTGTCGGAAGGAAGTGTCGGAAGGAAGTGTCGCAAGGAAGTGTCGGAAGTGTCTGAAGGAAGAGTCTGAAGGAAGTGTCTGAAGGAAGTGTCGGAAGGAAGGAAGGAAGTGTCGGAAGGAAGTGTCGGAAGAAAGTGTCGGAAGGAAGGAAGGAAATGTCGGAAGGAAGGAAGGAAGGAAGTGTCGGAAGGAAGGAAGGAAGGAAGGAAGGAAGTGTCAGAAGGAAGTGTCGGAAGGAAGGAAGGAAGGAAGTGTCGGAAGGAAGTGGCGGAAGGAAGTGTCGGAAGGAAGTGTCGGAAGGAAGGAAGGAAGGAAGTGTCGGAAGGAATGAAGGAAGTGTCGGAAGGAAGTGTCGGAAGTGTCGGAAGTGTTGGAAGGAAGTGTCGGAAGGAAGTGTCGGAAGGAAGTGTCGGAAGGAAGTGTCGGAAGGAAGTGTCGGAAGGAAGTGTCGGAAGGAAGGAAGTGTCGGAAGGAAGGAAGTGTCGGAAGGAAGGAAGTGTCGGAAGGAAGGAAGGAAGGAAGGAAGGAAGGAAGTGTCGGAAGGAAGGAAGTGTCGGAAGGAAGGAAGGAAGGAAGTGTCGGAAGGAAGTGTCGGAAGGAAGGAAGGAAGTGTCGCAAGGAAGTGTCGGAAGTGTCTGATGGAAGAGTCTGAAGGAAGTGTCTGAAGGAAGTGTCGGAAGGAAGGAAGGAAGTGTCGGAATGAAGTGTCGGAAAAAAGTGTCGGAAGGAAGGAAGGAAGGAAGGAAGTGTCGGAAGGAATGAAGGAAGTGTCGGAAGGAAGTGTCGGAAGTGTCGGAAGTGTCGGAAGTGTCAGAAGGAAGTGTCGGAAGGAAGTGTCGGAAGGAAGTGTCGGAAGGAAGTGTCGGAAGGAAGGAAGGAAGGAAGGAAGGAAGGAAGGAAGGAAGGAAGGAAGGAAGGAAGGAAGGAAGGAAGGAAGTGTCGGAAGTGTCGGAAGTGTCGGAAGTGTCAGAAGGAAGGAAGGAAGGAAGGAAGTGTCGGAAGGAAGGAAGTGTCTGAAGGAAGGAAGTGTCGGAAGGAAGTGTCGGAAGGAAGTGTCGGAAGGAAGGAAGTGTCGGAAGGAAGTGTCGGAAGGAAGTGTCGGAACGAAGTGTCGGAAGTGTCGGAAGGAAGTGTCGGAAGTGTCGGAAGTGTCGGAAGGAAGTGTCGGAAGGAAGTGTCGGAAGGAAGTGTCGGAAGGAAGGAAGGAAGGAAGGAAGGAAGGAAGGAAGGAAGTTAGTGTCGGAAGGAAGTGTCGGAAGTGTCTGAAGGAAGTGTCTGAAGGAAGTGTCGGAAGGAAGTGTCTGAAGGAAGTGTCGGAAGGAAGTGTCGGAAGGAAGGAATGAAGTGTCGGAAGGAAGGAAGGAAGGAAGTGTCGGAAGGAAGTGTCGGAAGGAAGTGTCGGAAAGAAGGAAGGAAGTTTCGGAAGGAAGGAAGTGTCGGAAGGAAGGAAGGAATTGTCGGAAGGTAGGAAGGAAGGAAGTGTAAGAAGGAAGTGTCGGAAGGAAGGAAGGAAGTGTCGGAAGGAAGTGTCGGAAGGAAGTTTCGGAAGGAAGTGTCGGAAGGAAGGAAGTGTCGGAAGGAAGTGTCGGAAGGAAGTGTCAAAAGGAAGTGTCGGAAGGAAGTGTCGGAAGGAAGGAAGGAAGTGTCGGAAGGAAGTGTCGGAAGGAAGTGTTGGAAGGAAGTGTCGGAAGGAAGTGTCGGAATGAAGTGTCGGAAGGAAGGAAGGAAGGAAGGAAGGAAGGAAGGAAGGAAGGAAGGAAGGAAGGAAGGAAGGAAGGAAGGAAGGAAGTGTCGCAAGGAAGTGTCGGAAGTGTCGGAAGGAAGTGTCGGAAGGAAGGAAGGAAGTGTCGGAAGGAAGTGTCGGAAGGAAGTGTCGCAAGGAAGTGTCGGAAGTGTCTGAAGGAAGAGTCTGAAGGAAGTGTCTGAAGGAAGTGTCGGAAGGAAGGAAGGAAGTGTCGGAAGGAAGTGTCGGAAGAAAGTGTCGGAAGGAAGGAAGGAAATGTCGGAAGGAAGGAAGGAAGGAAGTGTCGGAAGGAAGGAAGGAAGGAATGAAGGAAGTGTCAGAAGGAAGTGTCGGAAGGAAGGAAGGAAGGAAGTGTCGGAAGGAAGTGGCGGAAGGAAGTGTCGGAAGGAAGTGTCGGAAGGAAGGAAGGAAGGAAGTGTCGGAAGGAATGAAGGAAGTGTCGGAAGGAAGTGTCGGAAGTGTCGGAAGTGTTGGAAGGAAGTGTCGGAAGGAAGTGTCGGAAGGAAGTGTCGGAAGGAAGTGTCGGAAGGAAGTGTCGGAAGGAAGTGTCGGAAGGAAGGAAGTGTCGGAAGGAAGGAAGTGTCGGAAGGAAGGAAGTGTCGGAAGGAAGGAAGGAAGGAAGGAAGGAAGGAAGTGTCGGAAGGAAGGAAGTGTCGGAAGGAAGGAAGGAAGGAAGTGTCGGAAGGAAGTGTCGGAAGGAAGGAAGGAAGTGTCGCAAGGAAGTGTCGGAAGTGTCTGATGGAAGAGTCTGAAGGAAGTGTCTGAAGGAAGTGTCGGAAGGAAGGAAGGAAGTGTCGGAATGAAGTGTCGGAAAAAAGTGTCGGAAGGAAGGAAGGAAATGTCGGAAAGAAGGAAGGAAGTGTCGGAAGGAAGGAAGGAAGGAAGGAAGTGTCAGAAGGAAGTGTCGGAAGGAAGGAAGGAAGTGTCGGAAGGAAGTGGCGGAAGGAAGTGTCGGAAGGAAGTGTCGGAAGGAAGGAAGGAAGGAAGGAAGTGTCGGAAGGAATGAAGGAAGTGTCGGAAGGAAGTGTCGGAAGTGTCGGAAGTGTCGGAAGTGTCAGAAGGAAGTGTCGGAAGGAAGTGTCGGAAGGAAGTGTCGGAAGGAAGTGTCGGAAGGAAGGAAGGAAGGAAGGAAGGAAGGAAGGAAGGAAGGAAGTGTCGGAAGTGTCGGAAGTGTCGGAAGTGTCAGAAGGAAGGAAGGAAGGAAGGAAGTGTCGGAAGGAAGGAAGTGTCTGAAGGAAGGAAGTGTCGGAAGGAAGTGTCGGAAGGAAGTGTCGGAAGGAAGGAAGTGTCGGAAGGAAGTGTCGGAACGAAGTGTCGGAACGAAGTGTCGGAAGTGTCGGAAGGAAGTGTCGGAAGTGTCGGAAGTGTCGGAAGGAAGTGTCGGAAGGAAGTGTCGGAAGGAAATGTCGGAAGGAAGTGTCGGAAGGAAGAGTCGGAAGGAAGGAAGGAAGGAAGTGTCGGAAGGAAGGAAGGATGTGTCGGAAGGAATGAAGTGTCGGAAGGTAGGGAGTGTCGGAAGGAAGTGTCGGAAGGAAGTGTCGGAAGGAAGTGTCGGAAGGAAGGAAGGAAGGAAGTGTCGGAAGGAATGAAGGAAGTGTCGGAAGGAAGTGTCGGAAGTGTCGGAAGTGTTGGAAGGAAGTGTCGGAAGGAAGTGTCGGAAGGAAGTGTCGGAAGGAAGTGTCGGAAGGAAGTGTCGGAAGGAAGTGTCGGAAGGAAGGAAGTGTCGGAAGGAAGGAAGTGTCGGAAGGAAGGAAGTGTCGGAAGGAAGGAAGGAAGGAAGGAAGGAAGGAAGTGTCGGAAGGAAGGAAGTGTCGGAAGGAAGGAAGGAAGGAAGTGTCGGAAGGAAGTGTCGGAAGGAAGGAAGGAAGTGTCGCAAGGAAGTGTCGGAAGTGTCTGATGGAAGAGTCTGAAGGAAGTGTCTGAAGGAAGTGTCGGAAGGAAGGAAGGAAGTGTCGGAATGAAGTGTCGGAAAAAAGTGTCGGAAGGAAGGAAGGAAATGTCGGAAAGAAGGAAGGAAGTGTCGGAAGGAAGGAAGGAAGGAAGGAAGTGTCAGAAGGAAGTGTCGGAAGGAAGGAAGGAAGTGTCGGAAGGAAGTGGCGGAAGGAAGTGTCGGAAGGAAGTGTCGGAAGGAAGGAAGGAAGGAAGGAAGTGTCGGAAGGAATGAAGGAAGTGTCGGAAGGAAGTGTCGGAAGTGTCGGAAGTGTCGGAAGTGTCAGAAGGAAGTGTCGGAAGGAAGTGTCGGAAGGAAGTGTCGGAAGGAAGTGTCGGAAGGAAGGAAGGAAGGAAGGAAGGAAGGAAGGAAGGAAGGAAGTGTCGGAAGTGTCGGAAGTGTCGGAAGTGTCAGAAGGAAGGAAGGAAGGAAGGAAGTGTCGGAAGGAAGGAAGTGTCTGAAGGAAGGAAGTGTCGGAAGGAAGTGTCGGAAGGAAGTGTCGGAAGGAAGGAAGTGTCGGAAGGAAGTGTCGGAACGAAGTGTCGGAACGAAGTGTCGGAAGTGTCGGAAGGAAGTGTCGGAAGTGTCGGAAGTGTCGGAAGGAAGTGTCGGAAGGAAGTGTCGGAAGGAAATGTCGGAAGGAAGTGTCGGAAGGAAGAGTCGGAAGGAAGGAAGGAAGGAAGTGTCGGAAGGAAGGAAGGATGTGTCGGAAGGAATGAAGTGTCGGAAGGTAGGGAGTGTCGGAAGGAAGTGTCGGAAGGAAGTGTCGGAACGAAGTGTCGGAATTGTCGGAAGGAAGTGTCGGAAGTGTCGGAAGTGTCGGAAGGAAGTGTCGGAAGGAAGTGTCGGAAGGAAGTGTCGGAAGGAAGGAAGGAAGTGTCTGAAGGAAGTGTCGGAAGGAAATGTCGGAAGGAAGTGTCGGAAGGAAGAGTCGGAAGGAAGGAAGGAAGGAAGTGTCGGAAGGAAGGAAGGAAGTATCGGAAGGAAGTGTCGGAAGGAAGTGTCGGAAGGAAGGAAGGAAGGAAGTGTCGGAAGGAAGTGTCGGAAGGAAGTGTCGGAAGGAAGTGTCGGAAGGAAGGAAGATTCGGAAGGAAGGAAGTGTCGGAAGGAAGGAAGTGTCGGAAGTAAGTGTCGGAAGGAAGTGTCGGAAGGAAGTGTCGGAAGGAAGTGTCGGAAGGAAGGAAGGAAGGAAGGAAGGAAGGAAGGAAGGAAGGAAGGAAGGAAGGAAGGAAGGAAGGAAGGAAGGAAGTGTCCGAAGGAAGGAAGGAAGGAAGTGTCGGAAGGATGTGTCAGAAGGAAGGAAGGATGTGTCGGAAGGAATGAAGTGTCGGAAGGTAGGGAGTGTCGGAAGGAAGTGTCGGAAGGAAGTGTCGGAATGAAGTGTCGGAAAAAAGTGTCGGAAGGAAGGAAGGAAATGTCGGAAAGAAGGAAGGAAGTGTCGGAAGGAAGGAAGGAAGGAAGGAAGTGTCAGAAGGAAGTGTCGGAAGGAAGGAAGGAAGTGTCGGAAGGAAGTGGCGGAAGGAAGTGTCGGAAGGAAGTGTCGGAAGGAAGGAAGGGAGGAAGGAAGGAAGGAAGGAAGGAAGGAAGGAAGTGTCGGAAGTGTCGGAAGTGTCGGAAGTGTCAGAAGGAAGGAAGGAAGGAAGGAAGTGTCGGAAGGAAGGAAGTGTCTGAAGGAAGGAAGTGTCGGAAGGAAGTGTCGGAAGGAAGTGTCGGAAGGAAGGAAGTGTCGGAAGGAAGTGTCGGAAGGAAGTGTCGGAACGAAGTGTCGGAAGTGTCGGAAGGAAGTGTCGGAAGTGTCGGAAGTGTCGGAAGGAAGTGTCGGAAGGAAGTGTCGGAAGGAAGTGTCGGAAGGAAGGAAGGAAGTGTCTGAAGGAAGTGTCGGAAGGAAATGTCGGAAGGAAGTGTCGGAAGGAAGAGTCGGAAGGAAGGAAGGAAGGAAGTGTCGGAAGGAAGGAAGGATGTGTCGGAAGGAATGAAGTGTCGGAAGGTAGGGAGTGTCGGAAGGAAGTGTCGGAAGGAAGTGTCGGAACGAAGTGTCGGAAGTGTCGGAAGGAAGTGTCGGAAGTGTCGGAAGTGTCGGAAGGAAGTGTCGGAAGGAAGTGTCGGAAGGAAGTGTCGGAAGGAAGGAAGGAAGTGTCTGAAGGAAGTGTCGGAAGGAAATGTCGGAAGGAAGTGTCGGAAGGAAGAGTCGGAAGGAAGGAAGGAAGGAAGTGTCGGAAGGAAGGAAGGAAGTATCGGAAGGAAGTGTCGGAAGGAAGTGTCGGAAGGAAGGAAGGAAGGAAGTGTCGGAAGGAAGTGTCGGAAGGAAGTGTCGGAAGGAAGTGTCGGAAGGAAGGAAGATTCGGAAGGAAGGAAGTGTCGGAAGGAAGGAAGTGTCGGAAGTAAGTGTCGGAAGTAAGTGTCGGAAGTAAGTGTCGGAAGGAAGTGTCGGAAGGAAGAGTCGGAAGGAAGGAAGGAAGGAAGTGTCGGAAGGAAGGAAGGAAGGAAGGAAGGAAGGAAGGAAGGAAGGAAGGAAGGAAGGAAGGAAGGAAGGAAGGAAGGAAGGAAGGAAGGAAGGAAGGAAGGAAGGAAGGAAGGAAGGAAGGAAGTGTCCGAAGGAAGGAAGGAAGGAAGGAAGTGTCGGAAGGATGTGTCAGAAGGAAGGAAGGATGTGTCGGAAGGAATGAAGTGTCGGAAGGTAGGGAGTGTCGGAAGGAAGTGTCGGAAGGAAGTGTCGGAACGATGTGTCGGAAGTATCGGAAGGAAGTGTCGGAAGTGTCGGAAGTGTCGGAAGGAAGTGTCGGAAGGAAGTGTCGGAAGGAAGTGTCGGAAGGAAGGAAGGAAGTGTCTGAAGGAAGTGTCGGAAGGAAGTGTCGGACGGAAGAGTCGGAAGGAAGGAAGGAAGGAAGGAAGGAAGGAAGGAAGGAAGGAAGGAAGGAAGGAAGGAAGGAAGGAAGGAAGGAAGGAAGGAAGGAAGGAAGGAAGGAAATGTCTGAAGGAAGTGTCGGAAGGAAGGAAGGAAGTGTCGGAACGAAGTGTCGGAAGGAAGGAAGGAAGTGTCGCAAGGAAGTGTCGGAAGTGTCTGAAGGAAGTGTCGGAAGTGTCGGAAGTGTCGGAAGGAAGTGTCGGAAGGAAGTGTCGGAAGGAAGTGTCGGAAGGAAGGAAGGAAGTGTCTGAAGGAAGTGTCGGAAGGAAATGTCGGAAGGAAGTGTCGGAAGGAAGAGTCGGAAGGAAGGAAGGAAGGAAGTGTCGGAAGGAAGGAAGGAAGTATCGGAAGGAAGTGTCGGCAGGAAGTGTCGGAAGGAAGGAAGGAAGGAAGTGTCGGAAGGAAGTGTCGGAAGGAAGTGTCGGAAGGAAGTGTCGGAAGGAAGGAAGATTCGGAAGGAAGGAAGTGTCGGAAGGAAGGAAGTGTCGGAAGTAAGTCTCGGAAGGAAGTGTCGGAAGGAAGTGTCGGAAGGAAGTGTCGGAAGGAAGTGTCGGAAGGAAGTGTCGGAAGGAAGTGTCGGAAGGAAGTGTCGGAAGGAAGGAAGGAAGGAAGGAAGGAAGGAAGGAAGGAAGGAAGGAAGGAAGGAAGGAAGGAAGGAAGGAAGGAAGGAAGGAAGGAAGTGTCCGAAGGAAGGAAGGAAGGAAGGAAGTGTCGGAAGGATGTGTCAGAAGGAAGGAAGGATGTGTCGGAAGGAATGAAGTGTCGGAAGGTAGGGAGTGTCGGAAGGAAGTGTCGGAAGGAAGTGTCGGAACGATGTGTCGAAAGTATCGGAAGGAAGTGTCGGAAGTTTCGGAAGTGTCGGAAGGAAGTGTCGGAAGGAAGTGTCGGAAGGAAGTGTCGGAAGGAAGGAAGGAAGTGTCTTGAAGGAAGTGTCGGAAGGAAATGTCGGAAGGAAGTGTCGGAAGGAAGAGTCGGAAGGAAGGAAGTGTCGGAAGGAAGGAAGGAAGGAAGGAAGGAAGGAAGGAAGGAAGGAAGGAAGGAAGGATGGAAGGAAGGAAGGAAGGAAGGAAGGAAGGAAATGTCTGAAGGAAGTGTCGGAAGGAAGGAAGGAAGTGTCGGAAGGAAGTGTCGGAAGGAAGGAAGGAAGTGTCGCAAGGAGGTGTCGGAAGTGTCTGAAGGAAGAGTCTGAAGGAAGTGTCTGAAGGAAGTGTCGGAAGGAAGGAAGGAAGTGTCGGAAGGAAGTGTCGGAAGAAAGTGTCGGAAGGAAGGAAGGAAATGTCGGAAGGAAGGAAGGAAGTGTCGGAAGGAAGGAAGGAAGGAAGTGTCAGAAGGAAGTGTCGGAAGGAAGGAAGGACGTGTCGGAAGGAAGTGGCGGAAGGAAGTGTCGGAAGGAAGTGTCGGAAGGAAGGAAGGAAGGAAGGAAGGAAGGAAGGAAGGAAGGAAGGAAGGAAGGGAGGAAGTGTCGGAAGGAAGTGTCGGAAGTGTCGGAAGTGTCGGAAGTGTCAGAAGGAAGTGTCGGAAGGAAGTGTCGGAAGGAAGTGTCGGAAGGAAGTGTCGGAAGGAAGTGTCGGAAGGAAGTGTCGGAAGGAAGTGTCGGAAGGAAGGAAGGAAGGAAGGAAGGAAGGAAGGAAGGAAGGAAGTGTCGGAAGGAAGGAAGGAAGTGTCGGAAGGAAGGAAGGAAGGAAGGAAGGAAGGAAGGAAGGAAGGAAGGAAGGAAGGAAGGAAGGAAGGAAGGAAGGAAGGAAGGAAGGAAGGAAGGAAGGAAGGAAGGAAGTGTCGGGAGGAAGGAAGGAAGGAAGGAAGGAAGGAAGGAAGGAAGGAAGGAAGGAAGGAAGGAAGGAAGGAAGGAAGGAAGGAAGGAAGGAAGGAAGGAAGGAAGGAAGGAAGGAAGGAAATGTCTGAAGGAAGTGTCTGAAGGAAGGAAGGAAGTGTCGGAAGGAAGTGTCGGAAGGAAGGAAGGAAGTGTCGGAAGGAAGTGTCGGAAGGAAGTGTCGCAAGGAAGTGTCGGAAGTGTCGGAAGGAAGTGTCGGAAGGAAGTGTCGGAAGGAAGTGTCGGAAGGAAGGAAGGAAGTGTCGGAAGGAAGTGTCGGAAGAAAGTGTCGGAAGGAAGGAAGGAAATGTCGGATGGAAGGAAGGAAGTGTCGGAAGGAAGGAAGGAAGGAAGTGTCAGAAGGAAGTGTCGGAAGGAAGGAAGGAAGTGTCGGAAGGAAGTGGCGGAAGGAAGTGTCGGAAGGAAGTGTCGGAAGGAAGGAAGGAAGGAAGTGTCGGAAGGAATGAAGGAAGTGTCGGAAGGAAGTTTCGGAAGTGTCGGAAGTGTCGGAAGTGTCAGAAGGAAGTGTCGAAGGAAGTGTCGGAAGGAAGTGTCGGAAGGAAGGAAGGAAGTGTCTGAAGGAAGTGTCGGAAGGAAATGTCGGAAGGAAGTGTCGGAAGGAAGAGTCGGAAGGAAGGAAGGAAGGAAGTGTCGGAAGGAAGTGTCGGAAGGAAGAGTCGGAAGGAAGGAAGGAAGGAAGTGTCGGAAGGAAGGAAGGAAGTATCGGAAGGAAGTGTCGGAAGGAAGTGTCGGAAGGAAGGAAGGAAGGAAGTGTCGGAAGGAAGTGTCGGAAGGAAGTGTCGGAAGGAAGTGTCGGAAGGAAGGAAGATTCGGAAGGAAGGAAGTGTCGGAAGGAAGGAAGTGTCGGAAGTAAGTGTCGGAAGTAAGTGTCGGAAGTAAGTGTCGGAAGGAAGTGTCGGAAGGAAGAGTCGGAAGGAAGGAAGGAAGGAAGTGTCGGAAGGAAGGAAGGAAGGAAGGAAGGAAGGAAGGAAGGAAGGAAGGAAGGAAGGAAGGAAGGAAGGAAGTGTCCGAAGGAAGGAAGGAAGGAAGGAAGTGTCGGAAGGATGTGTCAGAAGGAAGGAAGGATGTGTCGGAAGGAATGAAGTGTCGGAAGGTAGGGAGTGTCGGAAGGAAGTGTCGGAAGGAAGTGTCGGAACGATGTGTCGGAAGTATCGGAAGGAAGTGTCGGAAGTGTCGGAAGTGTCGGAAGGAAGTGTCGGAAGGAAGTGTCGGAAGGAAGTGTCGGAAGGAAGGAAGGAAGTGTCTGAAGGAAGTGTCGGAAGGAAGTGTCGGACGGAAGAGTCGGAAGGAAGGAAGGAAGGAAGGAAGGAAGGAAGGAAGGAAGGAAGGAAGGAAGGAAGGAAGGAAGGAAGGAAGGAAGGAAGGAAGGAAGGAAGGAAGGAAGGAAGGAAGGAAGGAAATGTCTGAAGGAAGTGTCGGAAGGAAGGAAGGAAGTGTCGGAACGAAGTGTCGGAAGGAAGGAAGGAAGTGTCGCAAGGAAGTGTCGGAAGTGTCTGAAGGAAGTGTCGGAAGTGTCGGAAGTGTCGGAAGGAAGTGTCGGAAGGAAGTGTCGGAAGGAAGTGTCGGAAGGAAGGAAGGAAGTGTCTGAAGGAAGTGTCGGAAGGAAATGTCGGAAGGAAGTGTCGGAAGGAAGAGTCGGAAGGAAGGAAGGAAGGAAGTGTCGGAAGGAAGGAAGGAAGTATCGGAAGGAAGTGTCGGCAGGAAGTGTCGGAAGGAAGGAAGGAAGGAAGTGTCGGAATGAAGTGTCGGAAGGAAGTGTCGGAAGGAAGTGTCGGAAGGAAGGAAGATTCGGAAGGAAGGAAGTGTCGGAAGGAAGGAAGTGTCGGAAGTAAGTCTCGGAAGGAAGTGTCGGAAGGAAGTGTCGGAAGGAAGTGTCGGAAGGAAGTGTCGGAAGGAAGTGTCGGAAGGAAGTGTCGGAAGGAAGTGTCGGAAGGAAGGAAGGAAGGAAGGAAGGAAGGAAGGAAGGAAGGAAGGAAGGAAGGAAGGAAGGAAGGAAGGAAGGAAGGAAGGAAGGAAGGAAGGAAGGAAGTGTCCGAAGGAAGGAAGGAAGGAAGGAAGTGTCGGAAGGATGTGTCAGAAGGAAGGAAGGATGTGTCGGAAGGAATGAAGTGTCGGAAGGTAGGGAGTGTCGGAAGGAAGTGTCGGAAGGAAGTGTCGGAACGATGTGTCGAAAGTATCGGAAGGAAGTGTCGGAAGTTTCGGAAGTGTCGGAAGGAAGTGTCGGAAGGAAGTGTCGGAAGGAAGTGTCGGAAGGAAGGAAGGAAGTGTCTTGAAGGAAGTGTCGGAAGGAAATGTCGGAAGGAAGTGTCGGAAGGAAGAGTCGGAAGGAAGGAAGTGTCGGAAGGAAGGAAGGAAGGAAGGAAGGAAGGAAGGAAGGAAGGAAGGAAGGAAGGATGGAAGGAAGGAAGGAAGGAAGGAAGGAAGGAAATGTCTGAAGGAAGTGTCGGAAGGAAGGAAGGAAGTGTCGGAAGGAAGTGTCGGAAGGAAGGAAGGAAGTGTCGCAAGGAGGTGTCGGAAGTGTCTGAAGGAAGAGTCTGAAGGAAGTGTCTGAAGGAAGTGTCGGAAGGAAGGAAGGAAGTGTCGGAAGGAAGTGTCGGAAGAAAGTGTCGGAAGGAAGGAAGGAAATGTCGGAAGGAAGGAAGGAAGTGTCGGAAGGAAGGAAGGAAGGAAGTGTCAGAAGGAAGTGTCGGAAGGAAGGAAGGACGTGTCGGAAGGAAGTGGCGGAAGGAAGTGTCGGAAGGAAGTGTCGGAAGGAAGGAAGGAAGGAAGGAAGGAAGGAAGGAAGGAAGGAAGGAAGGAAGGAAGGAAGGAAGTGTCGGAAGGAAGTGTCGGAAGTGTCGGAAGTGTCGGAAGTGTCAGAAGGAAGTGTCGGAAGGAAGTGTCGGAAGGAAGTGTCGGAAGGAAGTGTCGGAAGGAAGTGTCGGAAGGAAGGAAGGAAGGAAGGAAGGAAGGAAGGAAGGAAGTGTCGGAAGGAAGGAAGGAAGTGTCGGAAGGAAGGAAGGAAGGAAGGAAGGAAGGAAGGAAGGAAGGAAGGAAGGAAGGAAGGAAGGAAGGAAGGAAGGAAGGAAGGAAGGAAGGAAGGAAGGAAGGAAGTGTCGGGAGGAAGGAAGGAAGGAAGGAAGGAAGGAAGGAAGGAAGGAAGGAAGGAAGGAAGGAAGGAAGGAAGGAAGGAAGGAAGGAAGGAAGGAAGGAAGGAAGGAAGGAAGGAAGGAAGGAAGGAAGGAAGGAAATGTCTGAAGGAAGTGTCTGAAGGAAGGAAGGAAGTGTCGGAAGGAAGTGTCGGAAGGAAGGAAGGAAGTGTCGGAAGGAAGTGTCGGAAGGAAGTGTCGCAAGGAAGTGTCGGAAGTGTCGGAAGGAAGTGTCGGAAGGAAGTGTCGGAAGGAAGTGTCGGAAGGAAGGAAGGAAGTGTCGGAAGGAAGTGTCGGAAGAAAGTGTCGGAAGGAAGGAAGGAAATGTCGGATGGAAGGAAGGAAGTGTCGGAAGGAAGGAAGGAAGGAAGTGTCAGAAGGAAGTGTCGGAAGGAAGGAAGGAAGTGTCGGAAGGAAGTGGCGGAAGGAAGTGTCGGAAGGAAGTGTCGGAAGGAAGGAAGGAAGGAAGTGTCGGAAGGAATGAAGGAAGTGTCGGAAGGAAGTTTCGGAAGTGTCGGAAGTGTCGGAAGTGTCAGAAGGAAGTGTCGAAGGAAGTGTCGGAAGGAAGTGTCGGAATGAAGGAAGGAAGGAAGGAAGGAAGGAAGGAAGGAAGGAAGTGTCGGAAGGAAGGAAGTGTCGGAAGGAAGGAAGTAAGGAAGGAAGGAAAGAAGGAAGGAAGGAAGGAAGTGTCGGAAGGAAGGAAGGAAGGAAGGAAGGAAGGAAGGAAGGAAGGAAGGAAGGAAGGAAGTATCTGTCGGAAGGAATGAAGTGTCGTAAGGTAGGGAGTGTCGGAAGGAAGTGTCGGAAGGAAGGAAGGAAGTGTCGGAAGGAAGTGTCGGAAGGAAGGAAGGAAGTGTCGGAAGGAAGTGTCGGAAGGAAGTGTCGGAAGGAAGTGTCGGAAGTAAGTGTCGGAAGGAAGGAAGGAAGTGTCGGAAGGAAGTGTCGGAAGGAAGTGTCGGAAGGAAGTGTCGGAAGGAAGTGTCGGAAGGAAGGAAGGAAGGAAGGAAGGAAGGAAGGAAGTTAGTGTCGGAAGGAAGTGTCGGAAGTGTCTGAAGGAAGTGTCTGAAGGAAGTGTCGGAAGGAAGTGTCTGAAGGAAGTGTCGGAAGGAAGTGTCGGAAGGAAGGAATGAAGTGTCGGAAGGAAGGAAGGAAGGAAGTGTCGGAAGGAAGTGTCGGAAGGAAGTGTCGGAAAGAAGGAAGGAAGTTTCGGAAGGAAGGAAGTGTCGGAAGGAAGGAAGGAAGTGTCGGAAGGTAGGAAGGAAGGAAGTGTAAGAAGGAAGTGTCGGAAGGAAGGAAGGAAGTGTCGGAAGGAAGTGTCGGAAGGAAGTTTCGGAAGGAAGTGTCGGAAGGAAGGAAGTGTCGGAAGGAAGTGTCGGAAGGAAGTGTCAAAAGGAAGTGTCGGAAGGAAGTGTCGGAAGGAAGGAAGGAAGTGTCGGAAGGAAGTGTCGGAAGGAAGTGTCGGAAGGAAGTGTCGGAATGAAGTGTCGGAAGGAAGGAAGGAAGGAAGGAAGGAAGGAAGGAAGGAAGGTAGGAAGGAAGGAAGGAAGGAAGGAAGGAAGGAAGGAAGGAAGGAAGGAAGGAAGTGTCGCAAGGAAGTGTCGGAAGTGTCGGAAGGAAGTGTCGGAAGGAAGGAAGGAAGTGTCGGAAGGAAGTGTCGGAAGGAAGTGTCGCAAGGAAGTGTCGGAAGTGTCTGAAGGAAGAGTCTGAAGGAAGTGTCTGAAGGAAGTGTCGGAAGGAAGGAAGGAAGTGTCGGAAGGAAGTGTCGGAAGAAAGTGTCGGAAGGAAGGAAGGAAATGTCGGAAGGAAGGAAGGAAGGAAGTGTCGGAAGGAAGGAAGGAAGGAAGGAAGTGTCAGAAGGAAGTGTCGGAAGGAAGGAAGGAAGGAAGTGTCGGAAGGAAGTGGCGGAAGGAAGTGTCGGAAGGAAGTGTCGGAAGGAAGGAAGGAAGGAAGTGTCGGAAGGAATGAAGGAAGTGTCGGAAGGAAGTGTCGGAAGTGTCGGAAGTGTTGGAAGGAAGTGTCGGAAGGAAGTGTCGGAAGGAAGTGTCGGAAGGAAGTGTCGGAAGGAAGTGTCGGAAGGAAGGAAGTGTCGGAAGGAAGGAAGTGTCGGAAGGAAGGAAGTGTCGGAAGGAAGGAAGGAAGGAAGGAAGGAAGTGTCGGAAGGAAGGAAGTGTCGGAAGGAAGGAAGTGTCGGAAGGAAGGAAGGAAGGAAGGAAGGAAGGAAGGAAGGAAGGAAGGAAGGAAGGAAGGAAGGAAGGAAGGAAGGAAGGAAGGAAGGAAGGAAGGAAGGAAGGAAGGAAGGAAGGAAGGAAGGAAGGAAGGAAGGAAATGTCTGAAGGAAGTGTCGGAAGGAAGGAAGGAAGTGTCGGAAGGAAGTGTCGGAAGGAAGGAAGGAAGTGTCGGAAGGAAGTGTCGGAAGGAAGTGTCGCAAGGAAGTGTCGGAAGTGTCGGAAGGAAGTGTCGGAAGGAAGTGTCGGAAGGAAGTGTCGGAAGGAAGGAAGGAAGTGTCGGAAGGAAGTGTCGGAAGAAAGTGTCGGAAGGAAGGAAGGAAATGTCGGAAGGAAGGAAGGAAGTGTCGGAAGGAAGGAAGGAAGGAAGTGTCAGAAGGAAGTGTCGGAAGGAAGGAAGGAAGTGTCGGAAGGAAGTGGCGGAAGGAAATGTCGGAAGGAAGTGTCGGACGGAAGGAAGGAAGGAAGGAAGTGTCGGAAGGAAGGAAGGAAGTGTCGGAAGTGTCGGAAGTGTCAGAAGGAAGTGTCGGAAGGAAGTGTCGGAAGGAAGTGTCGGAAGGAAGGAAGGAAGGAAGGAAGTGTCGGAAGGAAGGAATGAAGTGTCGGAAGGAAGGAAGGAAGGAAGTGTCGGAAGGAAGTGTCGGAAGGAAGTGTCGGAAAGAAGGAAGGAAGTTTCGGAAGGAAGGAAGTGTCGGAAGGAAGGAAGGAAGGAAGGAAGTGTCGGAAGGTAGGAAGGAAGGAAGTGTCAGAAGGAAGTGTCGGAAGGAAGGAAGGAAGTGTCGGAAGGAAGTGTCGGAAGGAAGTTTCGGAAGGAAGTGTCGGAAGGAAGGAAGTGTCGGAAGGAAGTGTCGGAAGGAAGTGTCGGAAGGAAGTGTCGGAAGGAAGTGTCGGAAGGAAGGAAGGAAGTGTCGGAAGGAAGTGTCGGAAGAAAGTGTCGGAAGGAAGGAAGGAAATGTCGGAAGGAAGGAAGGAAGGAAGTGTCGGAAGGAAGGAAGGAAGGAAGTGTCGGAAGGAAGGAAGGAAGGAAGGAAGTGTCAGAAGGAAGTGTCGGAAGGAAGGAAGGAAGGAAGTGTCGGAAGGAAGTGGCGGAAGGAAGTGTCGGAAGGAAGTGTCGGAAGGAAGGAAGGAAGGAAGTGTCGGAAGGAATGAAGGAAGTGTCGGAAGGAAGTGTCGGAAGTGTCGGAAGTGTTGGAAGGAAGTGTCGGAAGGAAGTGTCGGAAGGAAGTGTCGGAAGGAAGTGTCGGAAGGAAGTGTCGGAAGGAAGTGTCGGAAGGAAGGAAGTGTCGGAAGGAAGGAAGTGTCGGAAGGAAGGAAGTGTCGGAAGGAAGGAAGGAAGGAAGGAAGGAAGTGTCGGAAGGAAGGAAGTGTCGGAAGGAAGGAAGTGTCGGAAGGAAGGAAGGAAGGAAGGAAGGAAGGAAGGAAGGAAGGAAGGAAGGAAGGAAGGAAGGAAGGAAGGAAGGAAGGAAGGAAGGAAGGAAGGAAGGAAGGAAGGAAGGAAGGAAGGAAATGTCTGAAGGAAGTGTCGGAAGGAAGGAAGGAAGTGTCGGAAGGAAGTGTCGGAAGGAAGGAAGGAAGTGTCGGAAGGAAGTGTCGGAAGGAAGTGTCGCAAGGAAGTGTCGGAAGTGTCGGAAGGAAGTGTCGGAAGGAAGTGTCGGAAGGAAGTGTCGGAAGGAAGGAAGGAAGTGTCGGAAGGAAGTGTCGGAAGAAAGTGTCGGAAGGAAGGAAGGAAATGTCGGAAGGAAGGAAGGAAGTGTCGGAAGGAAGGAAGGAAGGAAGTGTCAGAAGGAAGTGTCGGAAGGAAGGAAGGAAGTGTCGGAAGGAAGTGGCGGAAGGAAATGTCGGAAGGAAGTGTCGGACGGAAGGAAGGAAGGAAGGAAGTGTCGGAAGGAAGGAAGGAAGTGTCGGAAGTGTCGGAAGTGTCAGAAGGAAGTGTCGGAAGGAAGTGTCGGAAGGAAGTGTCGGAAGGAAGGAAGGAAGGAAGGAAGTGTCGGAAGGAAGGAATGAAGTGTCGGAAGGAAGGAAGGAAGGAAGTGTCGGAAGGAAGTGTCGGAAGGAAGTGTCGGAAAGAAGGAAGGAAGTTTCGGAAGGAAGGAAGTGTTGGAAGGAAGGAAGGAAGGAAGGAAGTGTCGGAAGGTAGGAAGGAAGGAAGTGTCAGAAGGAAGTGTCGGAAGGAAGGAAGGAAGTGTCGGAAGGAAGTGTCGGAAGGAAGTTTCGGAAGGAAGTGTCGGAAGGAAGGAAGTGTCGGAAGGAAGTGTCGGAAGGAAGTGTCGGAAGGAAGGAAGGAAAGTGTCGGAAGGAAGTGTCGGAAGGAAGTGTCGGAAGGAAGGAAGTGTCGGAAGGAAGGAAGTGTCGGAAGGAAGGAAGTGTCGGAAGGAAGGAAGGAAGGAAGGAAGGAAGGAAGGAAGGAAGGAAGGAAGGAAGGAAGGAAGGAAGGAAGGAAGGAAGGAAGGAAGGAAGGAAGGAAGGAAGGAAGGAAGGAAGGAAGGAAGTGTCGGAAGGAAGTGTCGGAAGGAAGGAAGGAAGTGTCGGAAGGAAGTGTCGGAAGGAAGTGTCGGAAGGAAGTGTCGGAAGTAAGTGTCGGAAGGAAGGAAGGAAGTGTCGGAAGGAAGTGTCGGAAGGAAGTGTCGGAAGGAAGTGTCGGAAGGAAGTGTCGGAAGGAAGGAAGGAAGGAAGGAAGGAAGGAAGGAAGGAAGTTAGTGTCGGAAGGAAGTGTCGGAAGTGTCTGAAGGAAGTGTCTGAAGGAAGTGTCGGAAGGAAGTGTCTGAAGGAAGTGTCGGAAGGAAGTGTCGGAAGGAAGGAATGAAGTGTCGGAAGGAAGGAAGGAAGGAAGTGTCGGAAGGAAGTGTCGGAAGGAAGTGTCGGAAAGAAGGAAGGAAGTTTCGGAAGGAAGGAAGTGTCGGAAGGAAGGAAGGAAGTGTCGGAAGGTAGGAAGGAAGGAAGTGTAAGAAGGAAGTGTCGGAAGGAAGGAAGGAAGTGTCGGAAGGAAGTGTCGGAAGGAAGTTTCGGAAGGAAGTGTCGGAAGGAAGGAAGTGTCGGAAGGAAGTGTCGGAAGGAAGTGTCAAAAGGAAGTGTCGGAAGGAAGTGTCGGAAGGAAGGAAGGAAGTGTCGGAAGGAAGTGTCGGAAGGAAGTGTCGGAAGGAAGTGTCGGAATGAAGTGTCGGAAGGAAGGAAGGAAGGAAGGAAGGAAGGAAGGAAGGAAGGAAGGAAGGAAGGAAGGAAGGAAGGAAGGAAGGAAGGAAGGAAGGAAGGAAGGAAGGAAGTGTCGCAAGGAAGTGTCGGAAGTGTCGGAAGGAAGTGTCGGAAGGAAGGAAGGAAGTGTCGGAAGGAAGTGTCGGAAGGAAGTGTCGCAAGGAAGTGTCGGAAGTGTCTGAAGGAAGAGTCTGAAGGAAGTGTCTGAAGGAAGTGTCGGAAGGAAGGAAGGAAGTGTCGGAAGGAAGTGTCGGAAGAAAGTGTCGGAAGGAAGGAAGGAAATGTCGGAAGGAAGGAAGGAAGGAAGTGTCGGAAGGAAGGAAGGAAGGAAGGAAGTGTCAGAAGGAAGTGTCGGAAGGAAGGAAGGAAGGAAGTGTCGGAAGGAAGTGGCGGAAGGAAGTGTCGGAAGGAAGTGTCGGAAGGAAGGAAGGAAGGAAGTGTCGGAAGGAATGAAGGAAGTGTCGGAAGGAAGTGTCGGAAGTGTCGGAAGTGTTGGAAGGAAGTGTCGGAAGGAAGTGTCGGAAGGAAGTGTCGGAAGGAAGTGTCGGAAGGAAGTGTCGGAAGGAAGGAAGTGTCGGAAGGAAGGAAGTGTCGGAAGGAAGGAAGTGTCGGAAGGAAGGAAGGAAGGAAGGAAGGAAGTGTCGGAAGGAAGGAAGTGTCGGAAGGAAGGAAGTGTCGGAAGGAAGGAAGTGTCGGAAGGAAGGAAGGAAGGAAGGAAGGAAGGAAGGAAGGAAGGAAGGAAGGAAGGAAGGAAGGAAGGAAGGAAGGAAGGAAGGAAGGAAGGAAGGAAGGAAGGAAGGAAGGAAGGAAGGAAGGAAATGTCTGAAGGAAGTGTCGGAAGGAAGGAAGGAAGTGTCGGAAGGAAGTGTCGGAAGGAAGGAAGGAAGTGTCGGAAGGAAGTGTCGGAAGGAAGTGTCGCAAGGAAGTGTCGGAAGTGTCGGAAGGAAGTGTCGGAAGGAAGTGTCGGAAGGAAGTGTCGGAAGGAAGGAAGGAAGTGTCGGAAGGAAGTGTCGGAAGAAAGTGTCGGAAGGAAGGAAGGAAATGTCGGAAGGAAGGAAGGAAGTGTCGGAAGGAAGGAAGGAAGGAAGTGTCAGAAGGAAGTGTCGGAAGGAAGGAAGGAAGTGTCGGAAGGAAGTGGCGGAAGGAATGTCGGAAGGAAGTGTCGGACGGAAGGAAGGAAGGAAGGAAGTGTCGGAAGGAAGGAAGGAAGTGTCGGAAGTGTCGGAAGTGTCAGAAGGAAGTGTCGGAAGGAAGTGTCGGAAGGAAGTGTCGGAAGGAAGGAAGAAGGAAGGAAGTGTCGGAAGGAAGGAATGAAGTGTCGGAAGGAAGGAAGGAAGGAAGTGTCGGAAGGAAGTGTCGGAAGGAAGTGTCGAAAGAAGGAAGGAAGTTTCGGAAGGAAGGAAGTGTCGGAAGGAAGGAAGGAAGGAAGGAAGTGTCGGAAGGTAGGAAGGAAGGAAGTGTCAGAAGGAAGTGTCGGAAGGAAGGAAGGAAGTGTCGGAAGGAAGTGTCGAAGGAAGTTTCAGGAAGGAAGTGTCGGAAGGAAGGAAGTGTCGGAAGGAAGTGTCGGAAGGAAGTGTCGGAAGGAAGTGTCGGGAAGGAAGGAAGGATAGTGTCGGAAAGGAAGTGTCGGAAGGAAGTGTCGGAAGGAAGGAAGTGTCGGAAGGAAGGAAGTGTCGGAAGGAAGGAAGTGTCGGAAGGAAGGAAGTGTCGGAAGGAAGGAAGTGTCGGGAGGAAGAAGGAAGGAAGGAAGGAAGGAAGGAAGGAAGGAAGGAAGGAAGGAAGGAAGGAAGGAAGGAAGGAAGGAAGGAAGGAAGGAAGGAAGGAAGGAAGGAAGGAAGTGTCGGAAGAAGTGTCGGAAGGAAGGAAGTGTCGGAAGGAAGGAAGTGTCGGAAGGAAGAAGTGTCGGAAGGAAGGAAGGAAGGAAGGAAGGAAGGAAGGAAGGAAGGAAGGAAGGAAGGAAGGAAGGAAGGAAGGAAGGAAGGAAGGAAGGAAGGAAGGAAGGAAGGAAGGAAGGAAGTGTCGGAAGTGTTGGAAGGAAGTGTCGGAAGGAATTGTCGGAAGGAAGTGTCGAAGGAAGTGTCGGAAGGAAGTGTCGGAAGGAAGTGGTCAGAAGGAAGGAAGTGTCGGAAGGAAGGAAGTGTCGGAAGGAAGGAAGGAAGGAAGGAAGGAAGGAAGGAAGGAAGGAAGGAAGGAAGGAGAAGGAAGGAAGGAAGGAAGGAAGGAAGGAAGTGTCGGAAGGAAGTGTCGGAAGGAAGTGTCGGAAGGAAGTGTCGGAAGGAAGGAAGGAAGTGTCGGAAGGAAGGAAGGAAGTGTCGGAAGGAAGTGTCGGAAGGAAGTGTCGGAAGGAAGGAAGGAAGGAAGTGTCGGAAGGAAGGAAGTGTCGGAAGGAAGGAAGGAAGTGTCGGAAGGAAGTGTCGGAAGGAAGTGTCGGAAGGAAGTGTCGGAAGGAAGGAAGGAAGTGTCGGAAGGAAGTGTCGGAAGGAAGTGTCGGAAGGAAGTGTCGGAAGGAAGTGTCGGAAGGAAGGAAGGAAGTGTCGGAAGGAAGTGTCGGAAGGAAGTGTCGGAAGGAAGTGTCGGAAGGAAGTGTCGGAAGGAAGTGTCGGAAGGAAGTGTCGGAAGGAAGTGTCGGAAGGAAGGAAGGAAGTGTCGGAAGGAAGGAAGTGTCGGAAGGAAGGGAAGGAAGGAAGTGTCGGAAGGAAGGCGAAGTGTCGGAAGGAAGGAAGTGTCGGAAGGAAGTGAAGATGTCGGAAGAAGTGTCGGAAGGAAGTGTCGGAAGGAAGTGTCGGAAGGAAGTGTCGGAAGGAAGGAAGGAAGTGTCGGAAGGAAGGAAGGAAGAAGAAGGAAGGAAGGAAGTGTCGGAAGGAAGAAGGAAGTGTCGGAAGGAAGTGTCGAAGGAAGAAGGAAGTGTCGGAAGGAAGGAAGTGTCGGAGAAGGAAGTGTCGGAAGGAAGTGTCGGAAGGAAGTGTCGGAAGGAAGTGACGGAAGGAAGTGTCGGAAAGGAAGTGTCGGAAGGAAGTGTCGAAGGAAGGTCGGAAGGAAGAGGAAGGAAGGAAGGAAGGAAGGAAGGAAGGAAGGAAGGAAGGAAGGAAGGAAGGAAGGAAGGAAGGAAGGAAGGAAGGAAGGAAGGAAGGAAGGAAGGAGGAAGAGAAGGAAGGAAGGAAGGAAGGAAGAGAGGAGGAAGAGAGGAAACGAAGAGAGAGAAGAGAAGAGAAAGAGAAGAGAAGAGAAGAGAAGAGAAGAGAAGAGAAGAGAAGAGAAGAGAAGAGAAGAGAGAAGAGAAGAGAAGAGAAGAGAAGAGAAGAGAAGAGAAGAGAAGAGAAGAAGAGAAGAGAATAGAAGAGAAGAGAAGAGAGAAAAAAAAGA